>CM076578.1:234086557-234349338 GCA_034641835.2 Pinus albicaulis
CGTTCAGGACTCA
The DNA here is from genome assembly GCA_034641835.2 of Pinus albicaulis. Lineage (NCBI taxonomy): Eukaryota > Viridiplantae > Streptophyta > Pinopsida > Pinales > Pinaceae > Pinus > Pinus albicaulis. The sequence goes on from CM076578.1 coordinate 234,086,571, forward strand.
GATAATACTATGTTGACTGCTCCGATCAGTACGGACGAGCTCAAGAATGTTATGGATTGCATGGAGTCGGATAAAGCTCCTAGCCCTGATGGATTCACAGTTAGGTTTTTCCTGACTTACTGGTCAACAATAAAAAAATATCTACTGAGAATGGTCAGGAAATCCCAATCTTGCGCCAAGATTGGAGGTAGTATCAACTCGGCCTTTCTTGCCTTGATTCCGAAAGAGAAAGGAGCCTCCGATTTTAGCAGATTCAGGCCCATATCCTTGTGCAATTCTAGATATAAACTGGTTACCAAAATAATTGCCAACCGCCTCAAGAAAATTTTGTCGGCCATCATCCCGGAAAATCAAGGTGGTTTCATCAAAGGCAAAAAGATTTTGGACAATATTGTGCTGGTGCAAGAAGCAGTTTACTCAACCTGCCAAAGAAAAGAGAAAGGAATGGTGATAAAGCTCGATTTGGCAAATGCCTTTGATAGGGTGAGACATGATTTTTTGTTCAATGAAGAACTTGGGCTTCTCAACAGCCTTCATAAATTGGGTGAAAGCCTGTATTGCCTCTCCTTGGATTGCGCCATTGGTCAATGGTCGTTCAACAAAATTCTTCCAAGCCTCAAGGGGTCTTAGACAAGGTTGCCCTTTGTCTCCGCTCCTCTACGCAGTTCAAGCCTCAGTGCTCAGCTTCCAACTTGATTATAATCAACAGATCCAAATTCTGTCAGGCCTCAAAATGACTCACAATGTTAAAGACATAAATCATGCCCAGTTCACTGATGATACTTTACTGCTAGGAGGAGCAAGCATAAATTCTGCAAAATCCTTCAAGAAGGAGCTGGACATTTATAGGGAGGTCTCGGGCAGCAAGATTAACTATCTAAAATGCTCAATCTATGGCTGGAATTGCTCGATCAAGGAGCTGACAGATATAGCAAGGCTCTTAGAAATGGAAGGAATTCGGACTTGGGAGTCTTTTAAATATCTTGGGATCCCAATCTTTAAATCCAAGCCTAAAGTTGCTCACTGGATGCCCCTGCTCGATAAGCTAAAGCTCAGAATCCAAGCTTGGGGAGCCTCTTGGCTGAATAATGCTGGGAAGGTCATCCTTATGAAATCTGTTCTCATAAGTATGCCTTTATATCAGCACTCCATTCTTCTTGCCCCCAAAATCTTTATCAGTAAAATGGACAGTCTGCTGAGAAGATTCATGTGGGAAGGTGGGAAAAACAATGATAGGAGACTTCATTTAGTGAACTGGGATACTCTTAAGAGGCCACTGAAGGAAGGAGGTCTCCAATTGCGAAATTTGGCTGTCCAAAATCTTGCTTTGGGATCCAAGATCCTGTGGAACTTAGTCTCTGGGAACTCTAGCTAGAGTAAGAGAGTCCTATGGAAGAAATATTTCCATGGGCAGCGTTTGAGATGCTTGGATCAGCCTCCAAGATCTTCCAAGGGTTCTCCGATTTTCAAACTCTGTCTTTCTGTGATGGAGCACTTCTACCACAATCTTTACTGGATCCCAGGTAATGGGAAAAAAATCAGAATTTGGGAGGATTCAATCCTGGGTGATCAGCCTTTGAATCAAGTGGAAGGTCTTGCAAATATCAAAGCTTGGCTTCAGTCCCGCAATTTGAATACTCTGTGGGACATTTCAAACTGGACGGATGAGGCCGGAAGTCTTTGGGACAGCTGGAATCTGGGGGAGGTTCCCCATTGGCTGCAGGGAGAAGCTTCGTTACTGTTAGATTTGCTTCAAGGAAAATCTCCCTCAAAGGCAACATCTAAGGACAAAAGAGGGTGGGGCTCCCTCTCAGGATCTCTCTCAGCTTCAGAAAGTTGCAAAAGAATGATGGTTGTTCCAAATGTTCCTCCAAACCCAACTCAATGGAACTTTATTTGGGCCTTCCCTTCGCTCCCCAAAGTTGACTTCTTCTGCTGGACTTTAGCGCATAAAAGCATTCTCACTAGAGATAATCTGCGTAGACGTGGGATGGAAGGGCCCTCCAGGTGCCCCCTTTGTGTGTCTGCTGATGAAACAGATAATCATCTGCTATTGTTGTGCCCCTTTGCTCAAGAAGTTTGGAGGGGTGTCCTGATGTTAAGATCTGATAAATTAGAACTCCCCGGAAATATCCCAAATCTGCTTCGAAACTGGGCCAATTTATCTCCTTTCTGCCTTTCCAAAAAAAGCCTTCTCAAAACTGGTTGGATGTGGATTCCTAAATTTACTTGCTGGAAACTTTGGTTGGAGAGGAACAATAGAATTTTCAGAGAAGAAAGCTGCACTCCAGCCAGAGTTACTTCTAAAATCAAAGCTCTGTTGGGTGAGACTTTGGAATCCAACCCTACCATAAGGAATGAAATGATTCTGGACAACAAGGAGGAGCACTGGCTTAAAGAGCTTGTTCCGAATTTTAAGGAAAGGCCCATTCCTCCTGCAATAGCCTCTGCTAATTGGTATATTCGGTTGGATGAACAAGAGTTTATCAAGTGGAGATCTACCTTGGAAGACCACTCCCTTTTTTTCGATGGGGCCTCCAAAGGTAACCCTGGAGTTGCGGGTGGTGGTGGGGTTCTTCTAAGTCCTAGAGGTTCAACAGAGTTGCGGTTCCATTGGGGCCTAGGCATAGAATCAAACAATAGAGCAGAGGCTCTTGCTCTGTGGCAGGGACTTAATCTGGCAATTAAGAGAAATCTCCTATCCCTTTCTGTCTTTGGAGATTCCAGACTTATCATCCAAGCATTGAATTCCCAAAAGAACCCCTCTCAGGTCCATTTAGCCTCCATAATAAAAAAAAATTGGCTTATGCTGCCCAAGTTTCATAAAATCTCCTTCTTCCACATACTAAGGAATCTAAACTCTCAAGCTGATAAGGAGGCCAATCTTGGCTCCCTCCGCACTCGGAGATCTCTGGTTGTCAACTCGATTGAATCTTACCGCAACATACCTTAATGCTTCTGAAGTCCAGCCTTCACTTCCTCAGGGCTTCCCTGTTTTTCATTCATCTCCTCAGGACCTAGCTCTCCGGTATCATTCCAATTCGAATAGTCAAATTGATTATGGTCTCGGTCACAGCTATGCAATTCCTCTCTGATCGTTCTTCCATTAAAGCCCTCAGTTTTCTGTCTGTGATCTTTGTTGTCTTACTATGCATTTTGCGGTACACGAGCTGGGCGTGCAATGATGACAGCCCCAATAGGAGCTGCAGATTTGTCTGGATCTTCTTGTTTACAGGTCCTATCAGTACTGCCAGTCGGTTCCATGGTTCTTCTGCTGGAAATCTAAGCCACAAAATTATTCAAGAAGGAAACTCATGAAGCCCTCCATGCTCCAGCTCCGGCGCTTATGCTGGTCTCTCTCTGAAGCCCCACTGCATCTTCATCAGCGAATCTCACCTCCGTAAGCCAGTGGATCATTCCATCATGTGGCGTTCTCTTCTCGGCGCCCTATCTCTCTGTAACAATGACAACAATTCAGCTCTGTGCAATTCGAGAAACAACCCCAGACAAAGCAGTCTTGTATTTGCCCGCGACAGATAGTTTTCCACCTCTTAATAATAATAACCGTTGTTGTAAAAAAAAAAGTTTGAGCCCATTTGTGTCACGAGGGTGAGTCTTTGTTGGAATTTCCCATTCCGACAATAGACAAATTTATTTGCATGAATGATTTACTACCAGATATAATTAAGACATGAAAATGAAAATGGAATCATAGATTAGAGGATGATCGAGTTTGTGTGTGCTCAATGTGGTGGAAACATATTTGCATGTTCAATTGTGAGGAGATTAGCTCGACAATGGGTTTTCGTTGTTGCAGCCTGTCATCGAGCATGAGGAGGCATGCTTGGAACTAGTCACTAGCCTTGATATTGTGAACAGGGAAAGTGGCATTACGCTGAGATTCCAGGGGAATTGGATACTGAAATGAGAAATTTTGTGTATAAAATTGTTGAATTTTACACATGTTGACAGTGAATTTGTGGACGACGCAGTATTGGACCATGGAGTCATGGCTGTGATAAGCCTTTGTGGTTGTGTTGAGCCTTTGTGGCTGTGTTGAGACTTTGTGTCTCTGGTGATCCTTTGTGGCTGTGTTAAGCCTTGGTGGCTGAGTTGAGCCTTAGTGGCTACATTGTATCTCCTGAAGGCTGAGTGGCTGAGCGGTGGAGGTGAATTACCGCTTGTTGAAATTTGAGCTAGCAAGCAGGTGAAAGGGTGTTGCTCATGCCTATTCATGAAGCAACGTGGAGCGATCAGTTTTTAGTGATCTGATAAGGATCAGATCGAAGACAACATGCAGTTTATGATCTTGGATCTGCTCACAACAATAGTGTGGGCAATGTTCTGGTGAACTGAAATTTGGGGCAGTCTGTCCGCAGTAGTGAATGGCATGGCCATGTGTTGAACGTTTGCATGCCATTTTTTTCTTCATGGATGTTGTATTAATATCATGGTTATAGCTTGTGCTTATATTTTCATTTGGTATTGTTTTATTTGGTATGGGTAAATGTTGACAAGTCTTGGAAATTTGTATAAATATTGAATTTTTTGACCTCAATATGATGTCATTCTGTTAGAATTCGCAACTCTAATTGGTGACAGGTAAAACATGGAGACCAAGACCAGCTTGCCAAAGTAAAATGAAGATGCCAAAGACTCAAAAGTACAAAGCCAAAGTAATGGTGTGTTCCAGCATATGAATATTGCAGTGTTTGTGGAGGTGAATGGTATGGTGAGCAGCAAAGGAGGATGGACAATCAATTTTGTGAGAGTTTTTTTTATGTGAGTTTCTTGGAATAGACTGATGACCATGAGTATGAGTCACAGTTTGTAATTAGAAGAAAATATACATGTCATTTGTTGTTTGTACATGCTGTAAGACCTAGAGAGGCATGCATACCCCTTTGTTATATGTTCCCTTTGTCAGAGAGTTTTAGCACCCTGGAAGAGTGTGTCATTCAGGTTGGATACACTTGGGTGGGCTGTATTGGTTTTATACTCCATGAGGTGAAATTTCTTATCTAGGGGGAGTTAATCGAGAGGTTGGATGAACCATGTATGTGAAGGACTTCCTAGTAGACTGGCGGTTGCAGCGGTTGGAATCCATTCATTTCAGTATATGTTTGTTCCTTTATATGGACATCGACAACATCATGAACAAGATACAAAGTGTAATTACCAAACAAAACCAGTGTAGTTACCAAATAGGACCAGTTGTAGATTTTTCAAATAGATATTGAGACAAGTAGTCATTAAGGGAGAGTGTTGGAATATGTAATTCCTACTTGTCTTCAGTTGTGATTCTCTCTATGTATAGAGTTTGTTCCTATTTGATAGGTTAGTTCCTAGTTTGGTGTGAGGTTGAGATATTCTCTCAACCAAATTATTGTGTGTCTAAGGATAACTTCTCTATCTTGAGACAATTCCTCATGTATATATGTAACTTGATTTGATTAATGAATTGTAGCTTATATGCTCAGTTTTTAAGTCATTTCACACTGGAGTAAGTAGTTTAACAATCCAATCATCATAATTCTACAAGTATTACCTATCATGTGTTCGGCTCTTCTTTCTCCTATTACCCCTTGGAATATACACATATATCTCACTCGTTCCTGCATACACGTGGCCAGGTCACACCAACTAATGGCATGGGGAAACAACCATTTGATTGCTAGGTTTCAACTCTCATCTAGTTAGGTAAAGTTATATAAATTTTTATTCCTTTCTTTTCCTTTATAGCTATTCAAGGTAGGTTTTGTTTTTATTTTTTTTTCCTTTGTTCCTGGGTTGGTTTTCGAGATTTGACATGGGAAGTGAGTTCCAAATAACCAATTTCTCCTATGATATTTCTTTACCTATTTTTTGGGCTTCAGATTCTTGTTTAAATTTGGAATCTAACTTGGATAGTCTATGTTTATGCAGGTTAATATCAATCCATAGGTCTGTCGACAATGGTTCATTTTAGCTGAGATCCTATTTTGCATCAAGGAGAAAGTACCAAGCCCCTTAAATATATTGTTCAATATGAACTCTTGTCAATTTTCATTATCATTCACTTTATTTCTTCTATAATGCTCCTAATTTCTATTACCTTTTCCTTTGCTAATTGTGTAGCTATTTATTGAGCCTATCGTTCGGATCAAGGGTTAGAATTCATATCATCAACCAAGTTTACTAACCATGAAACTCTTCTTCATGAAACTCTTCTTCTTGTTATAGGTATATCTTGAATCATGCCTTCCAGGAATCTTGGTGTTTAGGACGAATTATAAAAAGAATTTGGCCAGGTCCTTCACAACTTATTAGGCCTTATCATTTTCTCGACTTCTTGCCACAACCTCTTGTTATATTTTACTTAAGATTCAATTATTTACATTACTTTTAATATTATGTGGTAATTTGTAGTAAAGATGGTTACTTTGGCACAAATTCAGACTAACAGGTAATATTCCAAGTTTTTTTTTTAACTTACCATAAGTATTTCTCTTCAATGACAAATAAGTTCAATGAATTTGAATTGTGTGTTAGTCCTCTATCTATATTATTTTGTTGAATATCAATTTTGAAAATTTATTTACTACTTCCAATTTTGTGTTTAAATATGTTCATAAGTATTCTGATTCTCAACTACTTCCTTATCCTTGTAAATTTTTTTAATATATATATAGAGATATAACAAAAATTATTTTTTTCAAGATATATCTATAAACTTAAATTTGGAATCCCTTGGCAGGTTTATACCTAAGATCTTGTTGTCCTCTTTCCTTTCATAGTATGCTAGTTAGGCTTTGGGTTGTTCCAAGCTAATCCACTAGTGCCTCATTTTATTTGGAACTCACTGGTGCCCCACTTATTAATACTAATTATTTTACAGTAAAAATAAAAACAATAATTCAATTTTTATTTTCATTCATCAAAATTCCATTTCATTCTTAAATAAAATAACAGACACAACAAGGACTATTATTGACAGAAATTTAATAAATGTAACAAAGTACATATCTAGTTTCCAACTTGGCTTTGGGTTGTTCCAAGCTAATTGGCTAGTCCCTCATTTGATTTGGAACTAACTGGTGCCCCTAATTAATACTGATTATTTTACAGTGAAAATAAAAACAATACTACACTTTTTATTTCCATTCATCAAAATTCCATTTCATTCATAAATACAACAGCAGACACAACAAGGAATATTATTGACAGAAATTTAATCACTTTAACAAAGTACATATCTAGTTTCCAACACAATTAGATTGCCACAAAATTATAGAGGAGAAAATCCTTCTCCTCCTGACCCACAATAACGGAAATTACCTCTAATTCTTCCCTCATTCCAATACACTTCTAGAATAACCATTAGATGGCGACCTAGCAACGTTTTTTCTAAGAAATCAAGATTGTACAAGTCCAATTATGAACTTAATGAATCCCATTTTTGTCTTATGGTTTCCAGTGGCAAACAACCAGCTCAAGAATGCTTTAACTAGCAGTGTCTTCCTTTTCCTCCAGAACCTCATGTGCAAGTAACGAGTTGAATCTTCTCCCTTAACCTCTTCCAACTAGGTCCAAGTCTCTACAATGTCATGTGCAAGTAATGACCTGTATCTCCCCCCTTGAACCTCTTCCAACTAGGTCCAAGTCTCTAGGTTTCATCATGTTTATTTTCTCTCAGCCTCTTGGCTCCATTTTCCTTAAATGGGATATTTTATCTCTAGGGAGAGGATTAAATTTCCTAATTGTATGGTAAGTGAACTATTGCTTAACATATTTCCCCCTCTTGGCTCCATTTTCTTTAAGTGAGATCTTTTATCTTTAGGGAAAGGATTAATTGTCTTAACTATATGGTAAGTGAACTATCATTTAACATATTTTCCCTTCAGTAATTCTTTGGCAAGCCATAACCAATTCTAAATTAAAATAAAAATAAAAATTCATGTTTATTATCTATCCTTGTCAAGTAGTCTGCCAATTACTGTAGTAAAAGTAAATAAAGAATATTTACTAACTATTGAGGGGTATTACACTATGTACCGATCAAAATATCTAATATGTATATACTTAAACTTTTTAATTATTGTGTAGAGAGACACTTTACAACCAAATATGGGGATTGTGTTGTAGTGGTCTAAACATGTGTTTGTTAACTTTCACATGTTGGCTTCATTAAAAAATAATAAAAAGTTACACATACTATAGAACTCAATATAGGGGGATTTTGTGATGTGAGTGTAAACATTTAAATATTGGCTCAATTAATAATAAAAAGTTAAATGTAATAAAATTAATAAAATTCAATTTGCTATACTGTAATTTTGTTTTTACTATTAAAATTACCAGCAATATTTTATATAAAAGAAAATCTTAATATACATTGCATATTAGAATATATAACATATAAATAATAGTTATAAATTAAGATCCTTTTTTCCATATTTAAATTTATTTTAAATAATAGCTATAAATTAAGATCCATTTTACCATTTTACCATATTAATATTGGGAGAAGCGATAAAATAAAGAAAATGTGCTATTAAGGATGTCTATGAAGTTAATAAAATTCCTCAAATTCATGATTGCAATACTTCCAATGAAACATAGACTACACTTAAGGATTTGCATGAGACTAAAAATACAAATCATGTGCTCTTTTTTAAAATTAATCTCCTTTCCATTAAAATGGAAGAAAATGAATCTATAGGCAGTTTTATTTCAACAATTAAATATTTGAAGGATAAGCTAGGAGACATAGGAGAATCAATATCCTGTAATGATCTTGTTACAATTAGTTTAAATGTAATGTTAGAGGACTATCCGATGTTCATTATAGGTTTGAAACAAGGGAGGAAGATCCCACTTTTGATGAATTGATAAGTATACTAATGCAGGAAGCAGAGAAGAACATGAATTTGAAGCCTCGGAATCCATACATAGCACTCTTGGCGAAGAAGAATTTTTTCAAAGGAAAATAGGGAGAAGGAAGTAAAGGTGGAAGTCCATCTTAGAGAAGGCCATCTCCAAAGATAAACCAATGTATGTCACTTTCTAGAAATTATTCTAGAATGACATTTTTTTACTGTGGTAAGATTGGGCATCCTTCCAGAGATTGCTATAAGAAGAAAAGTGATGAATCGAGGCATAAACATAGAAAAAATCCAGGATTGTTTTTAGGTGAAGGCTTGAATTATGATCTTAATAATATTAATTTTTTTGTGTCTAATAATATGTTTTCTACTGAAACTGATGATGTTAACACATGGTTTGTGGATTTTGGATCATCGCTGCACATGACACACAACAAAAAACTAGTTTGAGAACTTCAAGGAAACAAGCAATGGTGCTAATATATATCTTGGAGATGATCATGAAAACAATATCAAGGGATATGGAGATTGTTATCAATGTGTGATTTCCCTAGACTGAGGAGATAAATTTAGAGGGAACCACAAAACCACTTTTAGGCTAGAATCTAACCCTTCTAGCCTTAGAGAGGGCTCTCTCTATTAAGATGTTCAACTACTATGATGTTAGGCTAGGTATAATGCTTAATAAGGTATAATTTTCAGAGATCTGTTGGTAATAAATGAGACAGGCGTTGGCTTGATGGGGTCTAGACCCAGGTTCAAAGTGACTGCACAATCCAACAAAATCCACTATTATCGGCCCTTTCTGCAATGATCTACTTGCGTAGATCGAAGTCTCACCCAAGGCAATATAAGGGGATCCTAGAACTAGGTTTCTACATCCAAAGGGATAGAGGATGGGATCTTTAGCACTTTTCCTTCCTATTAGTTCTTTGGAGATTAGATCTATCAATAATATAGGCGTTGTTTAACAAATTTGTTAAACATCTTTGTCATCACCTGATTTTCCTTGAATTTGTTGCGGAAGAGGAAAGAGGTCCGAGGTAACCACAAACCAACCTTCAGGTACAGAATCTAGCCAATCTGTACCCAGAGAGGGCTCTCTCTATAAAATTTAGCTTTGTTCTTGAAAATATTAGGCTAGTTATAAAGTCCAGGGGTTTTGTTTGAATTTAGGTTGATGGAATTCTTTAGCTAAGATTAAGATCAAATAGTTTCAGTCCATTGGGCTAATGGAGTCAAAGGATTGGCTGCACTAGCTTAAGTTTTTTAACAAAAGATGGTTTATCAGGGCAAGATAATCAAACTAGAAAAAATTATAGATCTAAAGTGAATGGAATGGAATTCAAATGGATGAAAGGCAATAAAGAATCTTTCAACACATTCAAGAGAAGAGAAATAAATTGATTATCAATAAAGAGCAGTTAAGTATTCTTTACTAAATAACCAAAGATATATGAACTAGACAAACAGGAGCAACTAAGAATTCGTTGTTTAAACCAGTTTAGAAGAAAACATTTAGAATAATAACGACTGAAATCAGATTACACCTAAGTACTTTATGATTTAATCCTTTTCGTTAAATATTAAGATAATGAAACACAGATGATATCAAATTAGAAACCCATTCAGAAAACCTAATAGGAGCAATTATTCCTGCTTCATACATTCTTTTAATTTCTTTCTCAATTGAAGGTAGTAGCACAGGGTTGATTCTTCTAAGTTTCTGTTTAAATGGTTTCTGATCTGGTTTCAAAGGTATTGTATGTTGAATTATTGATGTATCATATGATTTCAGATCTTCATAACTCCAGGCAAAAACATCCTGGAATTCTTTTAAAATTTCAACATATTTAACTTTTTGATCTACTAGCAGAGATTTAGATAACTTAACCATCTTAGGATTTCCTTCAGTTCCCAAATTGTATTCTTCAATATCAACTTTTAACGGTTCCATTTTGGGTTTTAGTGGAATGTCATTAGAGTCAAAAAGATCTTCCAAAGGAGTTAATCCTTTAGGTAAATGATTATCTTTCAGATTAATAATTTCAGATTCATCTTCTATAATCTCATCGACTTCCATTTGTTTCAAATCCTGCATATCTTTTTTAGTGAATTTGGTTGGGTGAAGCATGTGAATTGCAGTCTCTTCTGAAATATCTGTTTCTTGTTCATCTATTTGATCAGATTCATTGATTGTTGTGTCTTCATCTATACTACTGTTAGAGAATTCATTTTCTAAGGTCAAAAAATTATTAATCTGATTATTATTTACAAACACTTGCCAATTCATAAGATTATCCGGTACAGCAGGTCTATGTCTAATCTCAGCTGTGAACTGATGATTAGGTCCAAAAGGTAATTTACAAGTGCTAGTGAACATTGCAAGACTATGACATTCAAATTTTGTTTTCTAGGAATTTTGGCAAGTTGAGCCTGTAGAAAAGTATTGAGAATTTCCACAACTGTTTCTCTGTATTGTCTTAATCTGGGGTCTTTTGTTGAACATTCACCATTGATCTGTTGAATAATTAACTCAGAGTCTCCTATGATTGATACTCTAATTTCTCCTAATTTTTTGACATGTTTAAGCCCTAGCAAAAGAGCCTCATATTCTGCCATATTATTAGTGCATCTAAAGTTCAATCTATAAGCATGGCCTTCAGCATGATCATTTTCAACGTTGTGTATCCAAATTCTAGCTCCTGCTCCTAACTTATTTACTGAACCATCAAATTCTAAATGCCAAAGAATTTCATGTTCATAATCTTCATCGACTGTTTTAACAACTTTCTTAACAGGGAGCTCTGGTTTTTCAGTTTTTTCTGGTATTTCTTGAATGTCTGATGTTTCTTTGTTTTCAGAAATTTCTTCGATTTGAACAGTAGATTTATTTGCAGTTTCTATTTCTGGTGCTTCTAGTTCAGTAGGAAGGTCAAATTCAGCATTATAAAGGATGAATGAGTCCATATCAGAATGTACCGAGTAGACAGGGAATTTTTCAGGCTTCTCCTGACTACTGACTAAATATTTCATCAAGGTCTCTCTGTATAGTCTTTTAGGTTGACCAAACACTGAAATAGTAGCATATGACATATCTAATTGAAGAGATCCTCCGATTTTGGCACCCCAGGATCTGGACAACAACATACCATATTTGGGAGGAATATCTGCTACTACTATATCCATCAAAATAGATTTCGCAGGGTATTGCACCAAAGTAACACACAAATATTTAATCAAACCTAAACATCTTACCTGACTTGAATCAAAAGAAAAGAGATCTTTATATGGTCTGGTAATGTCTAGGTTTAATCTTTCCATCACAGCCTTGGGCATTAAATTGTGAGACGCCCCAGAATCAAGCATGGCATTATGAAGTAGTTTTTCATGTACATTCAAACTCACATAAAATGGAAGAGTTCCTGCACTTTCTAGTTTTCCATTTACTTCAGGGCCAAAAAGTAATTTGGGTTGATCATCAAAAACATTTACTGAATCATCCATTCCAGTAATGTTAAGGGATCTACTGATTTGGCTTCTATAGACATCATGTTTAGCTAATTCTGCCAATGGAACAACTATCTTTAATTTGCCTATTTCAGCTTCTAGATTGAAAGATTTTTCTGTTTGAGCTCTAGTATTTTGAACAGTTGGATTTTCTCTATTTTTTGTGTCTTCAATGTTTTTCTCTTTTTCAGGAGTGGGATTATGAGTTGAAGTTGTTTCTGAATTAACTTCTGCTGGTTCTTCTACGTTTCCTGTAGGAGGAAAAGTATTGGAAAGTTGTTTATTATTCAGTTGATTCTCAGACACATCTTCAATTATTGGGTTAGCGGGGTTAGGACTTGCTCTAGAAAGAATTTGTACAGGAGAAGTGTTAGTTTTACCTTTGATGTTTTGTTTTACAACGTTCAGTTTGTTATTTTCTGGCACGTCAATCCGTTTGCTTCTCAAATTGTATTGTTTATGAACTTCATAAATTGCTGAGTCATATCCTTCCTTAAAATCAAAAGTTTCTCCTGAATGAGTTTGAAATGTTTCAAGAATGTGATTTTCTTGATCATCTTGAGATAGGAAAAATTTTGGTTCATTCTTGTTTTCAGTCAAGTTATTTATTTCAACATCCTCGGTTGGTTCCTCAGAAGATGAACCTTCAACGAAATTTTCCTGGAATGGTGGTTTGATGTTTTGGTCAGGAACATTTTTTCCAGTATTTTGGTTTTGATTTCTTCTGAAGTTTGGGTTTCTAACAGTATTTTGACCATCGCCAGAAGACTTCCTTTCGATTGTCTCTACTCTGTCTCCAAGTCTTTCCATCCCTTTAATAATTGCGTCTAGCTTTCTTTCAAAAGCCGAAGGCTCTTCGTTTATAGGCATCCTTCTTTCAGCTCTAGCTCTAGCTCGTTTTTCTATCAGGTTAGCTTCAACACTAACAACTATGCTTTGCATATCTTCTAGAGTTTGAGGAGCTCTTTCCCTAAGTGAATATGCTATGTCAGAATCAAACCCATCAGGGAATTTAACCAATATTGAATCCGAAGGAGGTCTAAGGTTTTGGGGAACAACATTGTAAGCTTCATTGAATCTAATGATATAATCTTGCACTGATTCATTGGGTCCTCTCTTCAATTTTCCAAAGTCTGATAGGATTTGAAGAGGATCTTTCTTCTTTTCCCATATATTTAAAAATAATCTATAAAGGGTTGGTAAGTCAGCAACACTGTTTGGAGTAAGAGCCCTAAACCATGTCCTGACTTCCCCAGTAAGACTCTGGACAAAAATTCTCATTCGTACATCATCAGCGTCTATTTCATAAAATTCAAGGTAATCTGTCATTATTTTGGTATTTTGTTGAGTAGTGTAAGTGCCAGAACCATCAAAAGGGGTGATTTTACTTTGGTAGTCTTGAGGCAAAGCAGCAGGGTTGCCTGGCAACCTTAACGGAGCATATCTATTTTCCATCAGAAGGTTTAATGGAATAATAGGTGATGATGGTCTGGAAGTAGTGGGTGGAGGGGAAGAAGAGGTAATTTGTGTTTGAGAAGTTTGGAGAAAAGTAGATGAACTTGGGGAAGCTGAAGTAATCACAGAAGTGTTTGAAGTTTCTTCAAAGGTCAGCTCAGATTGAATGGAATTTTGTAAATGTTTGTCAAGATGTGAAGTGATAAACTCAAATTGCAAATCTTCAAGAAATAATGGATCAGGAACCAGATTGGACAACTCAGATTCAGAAAAATTTATGAATAGAGAAGTTTCAAAATGTTCATCAAATGGTTCATCTTCAAGATAAACAAACTTCAAAGGACAAGAGTTTGATCTTAAAAGAGGTCGAGAACTCCCAGAGATTTCTTGAATCTCTTGTCTTCTCAGAATTCTGGGAATCAGGTTTGGATTCTCAAATATCGGTGGTGGGTTAGGGTCAGGATTTGACCTGGTATAATGAGTCCTTTCTGAAGCCAGTTTTCTAGATGATTTATATTTTTGGTTTTTTGTTTTAAATAAAATAAAAGTACAAATTCAACAAACTCTTCAAGAAATTTAAGATTTTGGGTTAAAATTTTCTCAAAGATTTATTGAACTAGAGAAACTGATTGATTGTCTGAAACCAAAGTTCAGTCTATAAACTAAACCGGAGATTGACTGAAGTAGCATTTATTTACTATGCAATTGCAGAGAAAAATCATTTCAAAGGCTACCTGGCTAATCTTCAGGCTCCGTTTGTAGTTTATAAGTCAAACAATAGTAAAAATGATTTAGTTCCCCAGTGGAGTCGCCACTATGTTATCACTCAGATTTTCCTTGAAGTTGTTGGAAGAGGAAAGCGGTCCGAGGTAACCACAAACCAACCTTTCAGGTACAGAATCTAGCCAATCTGTACCCAGAGAGGGCTCTCTCTATAAAATTTAGCTTTGTTTTTAGAAAGTATTAGGCTAGTTATAAAGTTCAAGGGTTTTGTTTTTGTTTGGGTTGATGGATTTCTTTAGCTGAGAATAAGATCAAATAGTTTCAGTCCATTGGGCTAATGGAGTCAAAGGATTTGCTGCACTGGCTTAAGTTTTTTAACAAAAGATGGTTTATCAGGGCAAGATAATCAAAATAGAAAAAATTATAGATCTAAAGTGAATGGAATGGAATTCAAACGGATAAAAGGCAATAAAGAATCTTTCAACACATTCAAGAGAAGAGAAATAGATTGATTATCAATAAAGAGCAGTTAAGTATTCTTTACTAAATAACCAAAGATGTATGAACTAGACAAACAGGAGCAATTAGGAATTCACTGTTTAAACCTGTTTAGAAGAAAACATTTAGAATAATAACGACTGAAATCAGATTACACCTAAGTACTTTCTGATTTAATCCTTTTCGTTAAATATTAACATAATGAAACACAGATGATATTTTAAACAAATATAAAACTTCAAAACATGGGCTAGAGATGAATTATTGATCCTTCATTTGACACATGAATCCTTAGAAAAGTCTTTTGCCTCAATTCCTTGTCCAGTTTCGCCACGAAAAATTTCTCCAAAGCTCTATATTCCAAAATATTCAATGTTACATCAAAGTATAAGAATCCACCTTCAATAATCCAATTGAGGGCTTATTTATACAAAAAATTATCAGAAATATCTCATAACAAAAAGAGATGTAATCTAGGGTGACTCATGAATAAGTTACAATAAAAATAGAGACAGATGGTCTCATTGATAAGACAAAAAGCAACTGATGTTGTGCTGTTTCCTCCTTTTGAGAATGTGCTGGAGGCAGGACCTATATTTTGGCTCATTGTTGTCCTCTTCAGTAATTTTGTTCTAAATTCCTTGCTTCACTGATACTCTTTGTTCTTACTGATACACTTTTAACTGAATCGATACTCTTTGACCTTTGTTTATCCCTTTATCCTTTATACTGTAGTAAATAGGAAAAATTTCATGTAAGGATAAATTTTACAAAAGTTCCAACAGATCTTCCCACCATTTATCTTCTGCTATTATGGTCCGTTGAAGCTTCCTCAATGTTTCATCAGCCTCGTTATATCTGAAGAAATTAAGCTGATTTGGAAACAAATGTTTTACTTCATGTTCAAGATAAAACAAATTCTCTAATCTGTCATGAAGATTCCTTCCTGTAGGTAATGTTGCTTCTAATGAAATGGTTGAAGAACTGGCTTGATTGTGAGCATGTTTGTCCAATTTCTCAACATAATTTTCCAAGTCCGTTATTTTATCTTCTGAAATCATAGGGTTGGGCAACCCTTTATTCAATAAAACATCAAACCTTTCTCTGAAAGCAATGATTTCTCCTTGCATGTCAAAGCACCTTCGTTCTAAATTTTGCATAAGAGTTCTTTTAGTAAAAACTCTTTTATCTACGATTATTTGCGGTTCTGTCTTGAATATCGTGATCGCAGGTTTTACGTACGGTTTGGGTGTTTAGAAATTGTATGAGCTAAAATTGTATGAGGTAAATGTCTCTGCGATGCTTAAAATATTGAGAGGATTTTCACTGAGACCCAGGTCTTTAACTTGAAAATCCATATCGGCCAAAGGTAAATAATCCAAGTCTTTGTGAGGGGTACTCAAAGGTGCTACGTTTAAAGCCAAAGGAACTTCCATTCTTGGTTCTTGTGGATTCAAAAATGGAAATTCGGCTTATGGTGAAAAATTGAGAAAAATTACAGGTTTTTGGGGACGCAATTTGAAATTATGGGAAAATAGAAGACTCAAATAAACTCTGTAGCAGTCTTTGGTGCGGAATTTTTAATATGAAAGCCAGGATTTCACATAGTCTAAATGAGAAATGGGGTAAATATCTATTTTTAGGAGATGAACTATGTTTAAACAGGTACAGGCTGCGGTGCGTGAACACTAGCTTACTGGTCTGGCAGTGGTCTTCATCAAAATTCAGTTAATGGTACTTGACAATTGATTTTTTGAAATTCTTTGGATGGAGGGCAAAGTCATTTTCTACGTACAAAATGATGAAAAAGACGCAGGTTTTTGTTTTATTCACAAAGTCAAAAGGGTGGCGAATTTTTTATTATTTTAATAAATGACGTCAGCATGTACAGGATTGGTCATAGGGAACGGGCGGTAAAATGATTTTCATCGCACTGCTTATGAGGGAAGGCGATTTTGGGTGGAGAGGCAGCGATGCGTTACAATGATTGACACGTAGCCAAGCACTATTTAGAATACTGCCGGTCCATCGCGCATTATCTTTCGTATGCAGATGGCCAGTGAAATTGATAATGACCGTAGATCTTCGACGGGTCGATCGGACGGTTGACGGGGCAGGGAGATGGCGGAGTTTTAATGGCACGGACCCAACGTAGTTAATAATTAAATAAACTCATCGGGCGGGATTTGATTGGCTGGGGTCGGTTATTAACTAATCGTAAGGATTAATTAATCCCTTTCACAATGGATGGTCGAGCAACATTTTTTTTTATTTTAAACACATATAAATATATGTTTAAATGATTTTTATTATATGATAATTAAATCAACGTGACTTATTTACCGTAGGGGGCAGAAATAAAGTTAAGGTTATTTTTTAGCCAAAAGGGGGTATAACATGGGTTTTTTGATTTGAATAAATGGGAATTAAATACTTTTGACTAAAAGTTTATAATACATGGGTTTTTTGGGATATTATATAAAAGGAATTATATAAAATAGGAGAAGGTCATTTCTATAAGGAGTTAATAAATAAAATCAATGTTAATATGATAAAGGGACAATGTAAACTCAAAATTCATTAATATAACTAAGCAAGTGAAGATTTACCAGCAAATTGCATTATAACAACTTCATCACTTAGACTTAGAATAAAAAAGTGATTTTGAGGGTTTTTATGAATTATTGCATGATTTTCCTAAGTAAAATGGGATTTTACTTAAGAAAGAATCTTTTGAAGTAAATGAGTGTGATGATGAATGGTTTTAAGTACTTAGGTTTTTTCCAATTATTGGGCTGAGGGTCCAGTCCCTCCAAAAGTCAAGGAAATTCCTTGAGCCCCTTTAATTTTCAAATACCTTAGTGCTTAGGGAAATTAGTGAATTCTTTAAGGGAAAAATGAAGGGGAAGTTAATAATCTTGACTTTGCTTTGCTCTGAATTTTTCCCAATGTAGTATCTGCATTTACACTTGTGATGAAAGTAAAATTGAACACATTTAGAACCATCATTCATCACATGTAATTCTGCAACAACATCTACCTACCCTATCTACTTTACTCTACCATTTTTTCTTCTTTATTAGGGTGCACTTAGACTGGCAAACCCTTATCAATATTCTTTTTCTTTTACATGGAAAACCTACCTAAGTCTACACTTATTACATCCAAGGGCTCAGATTAAACTGTTGAGCACCTTTTATTAACTCTACCTATCTACTTATCTGCCAAGATTAAACTGTTTGGCCAGATATTTATTCTCTATTCTACAACATGAAATTGAAAAATGAATGAGTCAAGTTTAAACAATTTGACTCTTCATAAATTGTGGCAAAAGTTTAACAAGCTGCACACAATTGCTTATTACAGAAAATGAAATAGTAGTGGCATTTAGACTTGCACACTTTCCTGGTCTATTTTTGTTTGGGGTTCATTCATTTCTTTCACTTTTTTGATCATTTTATTCTTTTCACCCTTTAATTTTTCTTTTAGGGTATACCCTCTTTACATTTTTTAATTTTTTTGATTTTTTGATTTTTTTCGAGAATATGGAACACCTTTGCAACAAGAAAAGGTTTGAACATATTACATAATTTATCAAGACAATCATGAAATATGACTCCTATTGGTATAGGAGACTAACACTGGCTCCACTTGGGGATGGCTTTTCCTGGTGAAAAGTCAAGAACAACAGGTCAGATGCCTCAAAACGTCTTAATCTGAACCATGGAATCTTCTTCTCTTTTGTTGCTTTATTTTATGTATGATAGTAAAATCTCTAGAGCTTAGGGCCTTCTCTTCGGGCTTCAACTCCAGCAAGTCACCATCCAATCCAAACTGATGCATTACAAAGGATATATTATGTACATGTTAAAGAATCAGAACATCCTAGTAAATAAGATCAAAGTAGTGTTTTAACATTCGACCATTGACTGGTTCTTCCTCAGCTTCTGAACCATCCAAATTCTTCAAAAAATATGTGTTATTTCCCTGTAAGGCATGAATGATGTAAGGTCCTTTCCATAAGAAATCGAATTTCCCATGTTTCCCTTTATCTTCCCTTCTGGAATCCCATCTTAAAACTTTGTCTTCCAGTAGAAAATCTTCTGCTTTGGTCCTTTTGTCAAACATCTTCTTTAATTTTTTCTGTAAAACTTGGGATCGTTGATACACTTCTTCTCTGGTCTGCTGCAAGTGAATTGTTTGATTTATTCTTCTCTGAATATCATTTGGTTCTACTTGAGCCTCCTGAAGTAACTTCATTACAGGAACTCCTAAAGATGATGGAAATATAGCCTCAATACCATAAACTAATTCATATGGACTGGTCCCAATTGATTTTTTGGTAGTAAGTTTGTCTGCCTACAATGCATTGGTAAGTTTCTTATGCCAATTCTTCTTATTTTCTTCCAATAATTTTTTCATGATATCAATGAGACTTTTAGTGGAAGATTCAGCTAGTCCGTTACCCTGAGGATAATAGGTTGTGGAATGGCCTAAAGTGATGTGATATTTATTGCAGAAACTAATCATTTTCTTAGACTTGAAAGCAGCAACATTATCAGTTATAATTTTCTCAGGACAGCCAAATCTTGATAGTATATTGGTTTCTAAGAATCCTATGATTACAGAATCATTGGCTTGTCTGGATGGGATTGCTTCAATCCATTTAGTAAAGTAATATGTGGCAGTGAGGATCCATCTGTGTTGGCCAGAAGATGGAGGATGGATTTCTCCAATAAAATCCAGGCCCCATTGTTGAAAGGGTTTCTCGGTGGAAATTGGTTTCAATGGTAAAGGTAATAATTTTCTCTTGCCTTCAAAGATCTGACACTTATGGCAAGAAGTTACAAATCTCTTCACATCTGAAAACAAGGTTGGCCAATAAAAACCATCACTTAAGATCTTATTTGCAGTTGACTTCCAGTAGAGGTGTCCACCACAATCTCCTGCATGGAATTCATTGAGAACCTTGTCAGCTTCATCTTTTAATAAACAATTTAATAGAATTCCATCATGATTCTTCCAAAAGAGAGCACTATCTAAAATACAATACTTTAAAGATGTCATTTTCAAAAACCTTTGTTTCGTTCTGGATAACCCTGGAGGAGCTTGCAGGTTTAACAAAACATAAATGATATCAGCGTACCAAGGTGAGTCTAAAAAGGCCTGACTGATTTGTGGAGTCGCCATCTCCTTTTTGTCATCCAGTTCATTAATTTTTAGGGCTTGGCAATTTGTTTCAATCATAAGTTGAGCCAAACCTTGTCCTTTTATGAGTTTTGTAGGTCTTATTTCAATATCATATTCTAATATGGTAGCTATCCATTTACCTCTTTTTCCTTCAATTCCATCTTGAGTTAAGATGTCTTTAACGACAACATTAGGTACATAAGCTATCACATGAGAATACAATATATAAACTCTGAAATCTTTAATTGCTTTCACAAGTGCAAAAGCTTGTTTCTCCATGACATTGTATTTCAAAGATGCATCTCTAAGTGCTTTACTAAAAAAGGCTATTGGTTTTTCGCATCCCTGATCATCCTTTTGTAGTAAAACAGCTGCAACTGTATGTTTAGAAGCAAATGAAAAAATTATGAAATCTCTATCAAATTTTGGACTGGTAAGAACTGGTGTTCTAGTTAAAGCCATTTTGATTTCTTCAAATGATTGCTTGGCTTCCATGGTCCAGTCAATATTTGAATCCTTTCTTAACATGTTAGTAAGCAGTCTAAGTAATTCAGCTAAACTAGAAATGAATCTTCTCAAAAAATTGATCTTTCCTATGAAAGCTTGAAGTTCTTTAATGTTTCTGGGATGAGGTATCTACAAAATGGCTTGTATTCTTTCAGGATCAATTCTAAAGAAATACCATACTTTCTGCATTTTATAAACACTTGCCTTAGATGATCTAAATGTTGCTGATCTGTTTTAGAAAAAACAGTTAAATCATCTAGATAAATAACCATAAAATCATGTATTTCTTTGGCAAAGGTAATGTCCATTGCTCTTTGGAAGGTTGCTCCTGTGTTTTTGAGTCCAAATGGCATCTTGACATATTTAAAAGTACCCCATGGTGTTGTAAATGTTGTTTTGTCTTGATCATCAGGATGAACCAAAATCTGGTTATACCTTGAAAATCCATCCAAAAGAGAAATCCTTGAAGATCCCACTACCCTTTGTAAGATATGGTCCATTTTAGGCAAAGGATAGTTATCTTTTAAAGAAAATTTGTTTAAATTTCTCAAATCGACACACAGTCTAATCTCTCCAGTCTTTTTCCTTGTTGGTACCAAATTAGAAACCCATTCATAAAATCTAATAGGAGCTATAATTCCTGATTCATACATTCTTTTAATTTCTTTCTCAATTGAAGGTAGTAAAACAGGATTGATCCTTCTAAGTTTCTGTTTGAAAGGTTTCTGATCTGGTTTCAAAGGTATTGTATGTTGAATTATTGATGTATCATATGATTTAAGATCTTCATAACTCCAGGCAAAAACATCCTGGAATTCTTTTAAAAGTTCAACATATTTAACCCTTTGATCTTCTGGCAGAGACTTAGATAGTTTAACCATCTTGGGATTTCCTTCAGTTCCCAAATTGACTTCTTCAATATCAGCTTTCAAAGATTCCATTTTGGGTTTTAGTGGAATGTCATTTCAGTCAAAAAGATCTTCCAAAGGAGTTAATCCTTTGGGTAAATGATTATCTTTCAGATTAATAATTTCAGATTCATCTTCAATAATCTCATCGAATTCCATTTGTTTCAAATCCTGCATATCTTTTTTAGTGAATTTAGTTGGGTGAAGCATGTGAATTGCAGTCTCTTCTGAAATATTCGTTTCTTGTTCATCTAGTTGATCAGATTCATTGATTGTTGTGTCCTCGTCTATACTATTGTTAGAAAATTCATTTTCTAAGGTTAAAAAATTGTTAATCTGATTATTATTTACAAACACTTGCCAATTCATGAGATTGTCCGGTATAGCAGGTCTATGTCTAATCTCAGATGTGAACTGATGATTAGTTCCAAAAGGTAATTTACAGGTGCTAGCGAACATTGCAAGACTGTGAGCATGCAAATTTTGTTTTCTAGGAATCTTGGCAAGTTGAGCTTGTAGAAAAGTGTTGAGAATTTCCACAACTGTTTCTCTGTATTGTTTCAATCTGGGGTCTTTTGTTGAACATTCACCATTAATCTGTTGAATAATTAACTCAGAGTCTCCTATGATTGATACTCTAATTTCTCCTAACTTTTTGACATGTTTAAACTCTAGCAAGAGAGCTTCATACTCTGCCATATTATTAGTGCATCTAAAGTTCAACCTATAAGCATGACCTTCAGTGTGATCATTTTCAACATTATGTATCCAAATTCCAGCTCTTGCTCCTAACTTATTTACTGAACCATCAAATTCTAAATGCCACAGGATTTCATGTTCATAATCTTCATCAACTGTTTTAACATGTTTCTTAACAGGAGGAGCTAGTTTTTCAGTTTTTTCTAGTGTCTCTTCAATGTCTGAGGCTTCTTTGTTTTTAGAAATTTCTTCGATTTGGACAGTAGATTTATTTGCAGTCTCTGTTTCTGGTGCTTCTAATTCAGTAGGAAGGTCCAATTCAGCATTATAAAGGATGAAAGAGTCCATATCAGAATGTACTGGATAGACAGGGAAGTTTTCAGGCTTCTCATGGCTACTGACCAAATATTTCATCAAGGTCTCTCTGTATAGTCTTTTAGGCTGACCAAATACTGAAATAGTAGCATAAGACATATCTAGTTGAATAGATCCTCCGAGTTTGGCACCCCAGGATCTGGACAACAACATACCATATTTGGGAGGAATATCGGCTACTACTATATCCATCAGAACAGATTTCGCAGGGTATTGCACCAAAGTAACACACAGATCTTTAATCAAACCTAAACATCTTACCTGACTTGAATCAAAAGAAAATAGATCTTTATATGGTCTGGTAATATCAAGGTTTAATATTTCCATCACAGCTTTGGGCATTAAATTATGGGACGCTCCAGAATCAAGCATGGCGTTATGAAGTATTTTGTCATGAACATTCAAACTCACATAAAATGGAGGAGTTCCTCCACTTTCTGGTTTTCCATTTACTTCAGGGCCAAAAAGTAGTTTGGGTTGATCATCAAAAACATTTACTGAATCATCCATTCCAGTAATGTTAAGGGATCTGCTGATTTGGCTTCTATAGACATCGTGTTTAGCTAATTCTGCTAATGGAACAACTATCTTTAATTTTCTTATTTCAGCTTCTAGGTTGAAATATTTTTCTGTTTGAGCTCTAGTATTTTGAACAGTTGGATTTTCTCTATTTTTTGGGTCTTCAGTGTTTTTCTCTTTTTCATGAGTGGGATTATGAGTTGAAGGTGTTTCTGAATTAACTTCTACTGGTTCTTCTACATTTCCTGCAGAAGGAAAATTATTAGAAATTTGTTTATTATTCAGTTGATTGTCAGACACATCTTCAATTATTGGATTACGGGGGTTAGAATTTGTTCTAGAAAGAATTTGTACAGGAGGGGTGTTAGTTTTACCTTTGACTTTTTGTTTTAAAACTTTATGTTTTCTATTCTCTGGCACATCAATCTGTCTACTTCTCAAATTTTACTGTTTATGAACTTCATAAATTGTTGTGTCATAACCTTCTTTAAAATCAAAAGTTTCTCCTAAATGAGTTTGAAATGTTTCAAGAATATGATTTTCTTGATCATCTTCAGATAGGAAAACTTCTGGTTCATTCTTATTCTCAGTCACATTATTTATTTCAACATCCTCTATTGGTTCTTTAGAAGATGAACCTTCAACAAAATTTTCTTGGAATGGTGGCCTGATGTTTTGGTCAGGGACATTTTTCCCAGTATTTTGGTTTTGATTTCTTCTGAAGTTTGGGTTTCTAACAACATTTTGACCATCGCCAGAAGACTTTCTTTCGATTGTCTCTACTTTGTCTCCCAGTCTTTCCATACCTTTAATAATTGCATCCAGCTTTCTTTCAAAAGCTGAAGGCTCTTCGTTTATAGGCATCCTTCTTTCATCTCTAGCTCTAGCTCGTTTTTCTATGAGGTTAGCTTCAACACTAACAACTATGCTTTGCATCTCTTATAGAGTTTGGGGAGCTCTTTCCCTAAGTGAATATGCTATGTCAGAATCAAACCCATCAGGGAATTTAACCAGTACTGAATTCGGAGGGGGTCTAAGGTTTTGGGGAACAACGTTGCAGGCTTCGTTGAATCTAATGATATAATCTTGCACTGTTTCATTAGGTCCTCTCTTCAATTTTCCAAAGTCAGATAGGATTTGAAGAGGGTCTTTATTTTTCTCCCATCTATTTAAAAATGCCCTATACAGGACTGGTAAGTCAGCAATACTGTTTGGAGCAAGAGCCCTAAACCATGTCCTGACTTCCCCAGTAAGGCTCTGGACAAAAATTCTCATTCGTACATCGTCAACGTCTATCTCATAAAATTCAAAGTAATCAGTCATCCTTTTGGTATGTTGTTGAGCAGTGTAAGTACCAGAACTATCAAAAGGGGTGATTTTACTCTGATAGTCTTGGGGAAAAGCAGCAGGGTTGCTTGGAAACCTTAACGGAGCATATCTGTTGGCCATTGGAAGGTGTAATGGAATAACAGGTGATGATGGTCTGGAAGTAGTGGGTAGAAGAGTAGAAGGAGTGGCTTGTGTTTGAGAAGCTTGGGGAAAAGTAGATGAACTTGGGGAAGCTGCAGTAATTACAGAAGTGTTTTTCAAAGGTTTTCTTAGATTGAATGGAATTTTGTAGATGCTTGTCAAGATGTGAAGTGATAAATTCAAATTTCAAATCTTCAAGAAATAATGGGTCAGGAACAAGATTGGACAACTCAGATTCATAAACATTTATGAATAGAGAAGTTTCAAAATGTTCATCAAATGGTTCGTCTTCAAGATATATAATCTTCACTGGACAAGAGTGTGATATAACAAGAGGTTGGGAACTTCCAGAGCTTCCTTGACTCTCTTGTCTTCTCAAAATTCTGGGAATCAGATTTGGATTCTCAAATATCGGTGGTGGGTTAGGGTCGAGGTTGGCTTTAATTGCATAATATCTCCTTTACGAAGCCGATTTCTGGATTTTGTATTTTTGATTTTTGTTTTTAAATAAAATGAAAGTACAAATTAAATAGACTCTTCAAGAAATTTAGATTTTTAGTTAAAATTTTCTCAGAAATATTTATTGAACTAGAGCGATTAAATGTCTAAAACTAAAGTTCGGTCTATAAAATACACCAAATATTGGTAAAGGAAGTAGAGTTTATTTACTGTGCAATTGCAGAGCAAAAGCATTTCAAAGGCTGCCTGGCTGATCTTTAGGCTCCGTCTATAGCTTATAAGCAAACAATAGTGACATTAAAGATATTCAGATCCCCAGTATGGTCGCCACTATGTTATCACTCAAATTTTCCTTGAAGTTGTTGGAAAAGGAAAGGGGTCCGAGGTAACCACAAACCAACCTTCAGGTATAGAATCTAGCCAATCTGTACCCAGAGAGGGCTCTCTCTATAAAATTTAGCTTTGTTTTTGGGAGATATTAGGCTAGTTATAAGGTTCAGGGGTTTTGATTTTAGGTTGATGGAATTCTTTAGCTGAGATTAAGATCAAGTAGTTTCAGTCCATTGGGCTATGGAGTCAAAGGATTGGCTGCACTGGCTTAAGTTTTTTAACAAAAGATGGTTTATCAGGGCAAGATAATCAAACTAGAAACAATTATAGATCTAAAGTGAATGGAATGGAATTCAAACGGATGAAAGGCAATAAATAATCTTTCAACACATTCAAGAGAAGAGAAATAAATTGATTATCAATAAAGAGCAGTTAAGTATTCTTTACTAAATAACCAAAGATTTATAAACTAGACAAATAGGAGCAATTAAGAATTCGCTGTTTAAACCAGTTTTAGAAGAAAACATTTAGAATAATAACAACTGAAATTAGATTACACCTAAGTACTTTCTGATTTAATCCTTTTCTTTAAATATCAAGATAATGAAACAATGATGATATTGTAAACAAATATAACACTTCAAAACATGGGATAGGGATGACTTATTGATCCTTCATTTGACGCATGAATCCTGAGAAAAGTCTTCTGCCTCAATTCCTTGTCCAGTTTTGCCACGAAAAATTTCTCCAAAGCTCTTTATTCCAAAATATTCAATGTTACATCAGAGTGTAAGAATCCACCCTCAATAATCCGATTGAGGGCTTATTTATACAAAAAATCATACAAAATATCTCTTAACAAAATGAGATATAATCTAAGATGACTCACAAATAAGTTACAATAAAAATAGAGACAAATGGTCTCGTAGATAAGACAAAAAGCAACTGATGTTGTGCTGTTTCCTCCTTTTCAGAATGTGCTGGAGGCTGGACCTATATTTTGGCTCATTGTTGTCCTCTTCAGTAATTTTTTTCTAACTTCCTTGCTTCACTAATACTCTTTGTTTTTACTGATACACTTTTAACTGGACCGATACTCTTTGACCTCTGTTTATCCCTTTACCCTTTATGCTGTAGTAAATAGGCAAAATTTCATATAAAGAAAAATTTTACAAAATTTCTAATAGATCTTCCCACCATTTATCTTCCGCTATTTTGGTCCATTGAAGCTTCCTCAATGTTTCATCAGCCTCGGTATATCTGAAGAGATTAGGCTGATTAGGAAACAAATGTTTTACTTCATGTTCAAGATAAAACAAATTCTCTAATCGGTCATGAAGATTCCTTCCTGTAGGTAATGTTGCTTCTGATAAAATGGTTGAGGAACTGGCTTGATTGTGAGCATGTTGTCCAATTTCTTAACATAATTTTCCAGGTCCATTATTTTATCTTCTGAAACCATAGGGCTGGGCAACCCTTTATTCAATAAAACATTAAACCTTTCTCTGAAAGAAATGATTTCTCCTTGCATGTCAAAGCACTTTCGTTCTAAATTTTGCATAAGAGTTCTTTTAGTAAAAACTCTTTCTATCTCTACGATTGTTGCAATTCTGTCCTAAATACCCTAATCTGCAAGTTGTTGTCTGGTTTGGGTGTTTAGAAATTGTATGAGCTGATTGGCTTCCTTAGGCTTATTTCCTAATTCTGCTCGTGTGTTTTCAAATTCATCCAGAGCTACTTTGACCAAATCATTCTGCTCGTATATTATCTGAATTGAAGACCAGATATATTTTATTGACTGGATAATATTATCCCAAAGAATTTCATTTATTTCTCTTAAAGGTTTCTCCAATGTGAGATCCTTTTCCAAAGATTTAACCAATTTTTCCAACTTTTTGACTTCTCTTGTTTTGTCAGCAACAGACATTTTTGAGAGATCATATCTCTGTTCCAAATTAATAAGTTGTAACTTTGTGTGCTGAAGTTTTGTTACTTACAGTTTCAAGTCATTCATTTGCTTTACTAATTCTTCAGAATTTAAATTAGAAGTATTTACCTGTGATGCCTCTATTGGTTGACCTGTTGGCTGACTTGTTGTACCTGTGATAACCTCTACTGTGGATACTGGAACATTGGACTACTTGTCCTTTAATGCTTTTTCAAGCTCTTTTTCTGTTTCAGTCAGTTGCTCATTCAGTCTCAAGAGCAAGTCCATCATTTCTTCTTCAGAATTATTCTTTATTATTTCTTCAGTTTGAGGATGTCTTGAAGCTGGCAATTTCAACTGATTTCTCAAAGCTACAATGTCATCATCTTTTTTCTTGATTAGAGCTTCTATACCTTTGACATCCTTTGGATTGTAACCTAATCCAATAATTATTTCCTCCAATGTTTTTATCCTGATGTCTTTAGCTTGAGAAGAAGTCTTTTCAAGCTGCAATTGTGTACTAGTGTTCTCCAAAGAATCATGTAACCTGTGAGCTGCCATTGCCTTATCAGTCAAAGTAGAATAGATCATTTCACCAGTCTGCTTATGTAACTCAATCTGATCTAAAGGATGAATATCCTTTGCTAAGACTTCAAAATTTGTTTTGATATAATCTGCAACTGTTTAGGTTGCTACACCTTGGGTTTGAAATGGCTCATTATCATTTTTCTTTGTTGGATGTCAAAAGCTGACATCAATCTTTCTTGATTCTTTGGAGCCATTTTCAAATATTGATTATATACTTGAATTCTCAGTGGATCATTCCTGGTCTTGATATTGATAAATGTCTTCTTTATATCTCCTGCATCTTTAACTGGTGTTTTGAAAGAAGATATTTCAACACTCTGTTGCTTTAGTAGCTCTTTTCTTTGTGAAGTAGTGGATGCTCCACTGACTGTACCTGTTTGTTGACTGCCCAAATGTTTTGGTCCTTGACTATCAAGGATTTCATCAATAGATTATACTTCTGGAGGAGTATTCAATTTATGTCTCTTGGCCTGAGGCTGTTGTGAAGATCCAGTGAGAGGGGTAGTAGCTTCAACATCTCTATTTTTTCCCTTTTCCACATTTAAAGCAGTCTGCAAAATTGACATTTCTACTGGATTGGTTTGAACATAAGAGACCTGTACTTGATCCTGTCCCTTGGAAGTTTCAGGTTGTTCTATCATAGTGAATGTTTCTTTAACTTGTGTATCAACCTCTTTCTCTTTTCCTTTTGATTCTACTACTACTGTACTGATCTCATGCAAATGTTGTTGTGAAGATGCTGCTGAAGAAGGTCTTGCTGTCTGTACCTGCCCAAAATAGTCCAGGTCAAGTATCCTTTCAAGGTCTTTCATTACATTATCAACATTGACCTGCTCACTATCTTGCTCTATCAAAGTTCCTTCCACCCATTCATCTATATTGGCATATTGTTCTATTTCTGGCATCCTAAAATGAATGTATGGTGATAGTTTATTTTTCATTCTTCTATCACAAATAAAGCTATATGGATCATAGGGCGCCCAGTAAAAACTCTTTTGTAATTTGAAATAGTCCTCTAAAATCCTTTCGGCTTCTTTTCCACCCTCCCTAGAATTACAAACAAAGGGACCTAATTGGCTCTTTATCCTGAGTTGAGCCTTTTTCTTTGCATTACAGAAATGAATTATATCTGAATTATTCATCTGTCTGAAGTACTCTAAGGCAAAGAGTCGCATTGGAACATATCTTGGTAATTTAAAAGGGCACAACTCACATCCATAAATTCTGATTTCAGTATGATTCTGATACAAGTACCAGTCACCTATCTTGTACTGTTTTGAGAGCTGAAGAATTTTCTTGATTTCATTCTTGATTCTAGGAGGGGATACTCCTGTCAACAAGGTAGTTGTAGGGTGTACAAATAGGTCAATGAACTCATTATAGGAATAAGGGGAATCAGGGGAATTTTGAGTAATGGCCGACCAAAAGATGACTGACCTAGAGTTTCCTTTAGCATCAAGTTTCTGAATATGGAAAGGAAAACTTTCAGACTGATAATATATCATGAGATGATATATGAAAGAAGAATATTTGAATACTCTCTCATTTCCAAATCTCATGAAATGATCATGGATTTTGTCAGCAATATAAGATGCAAATTCATACTTAACAGCAGGAGGCTATCCAGGGGTAAAAATAGACAGCAATACTAGAGTCAAATGGTCAACATACTCACTAGTATTGAAGCCCATTATTGAAGATATCATGTTTAAAATAATTCTTCCCTCATCAGTAAAAAAGTTATGACCATAAGGGGAGGGCTTTTAGGCTGATGTTGTGGTAGCATAAAATTCTGGCCAAGACGGCTTAACTCTTCATGGGACAATTTGGTAGATTTCTCAAGTATTTCAGCCATGGACAAGGGAGTGAGGGCTTGACCAGGTTGGAATTGTAGCATCTCATTTATGGACTGAGCAGTTATTGGGAAGAGGACATCTTGACTGGGGGATAAGATTGCTCTCTGGTTAGGATCATAGTTGGCATGGAAAAAATGGATGATTTCCGGAAAAATACGGACTGCTGGGAGAAAGTATATGGGCATATTGGATTCCCAAAGCCCAATTGTGTCAGAACCATTCAAATAATTGTCTCTGCAGCGGAAAAATATTCGAAGAGGATTCTCACTGAGACCCAGGTCTTTAACTTGAAAATCCATATCGGCTAAAGGTAAATAATCCAATTCTTTGTGAGGGGCATTCAATGGTGCTACGTCTAAAGCCAAAGGAACTTCCATTTTTTGGTTCTTGTTGGTTAAAAAGTAAAATTAGGCTTATGATGAAAAATTCGACAAAATTACGGGGTTTGGGGAGGCGCAATTTAAAATTATGGGAGAATAGAAGACTCAAATAAACTCTGTAGCAGTCTTTGGTGCAGAATTTAAAACCAAAGCCAGGTTTCACAGAGTTTAAATGAGAAATGGGGTAAATACCTGTTTTAGGAGATGAACTATGTTTAAACAGGTACAGGCTGCGGCGGGCGAACAATGTATTACTGGTCTGGCAGTGGTCTTTAGCAATTTTCAGTTAATGGCACTTAATAGTCGATTTTTTGAAATTATTTGCATGGAGGATGAAGTCATTTTCTACGTACAAAATAGTGAAAAATACGCGGGGAGAATTGTTTTATTCACAAAGTCAAAAGGGTGGCGAATTTTTAATTATTTTAATAAGTAGCGATAAAAGCCAAGGTACGGGATTTGTCATAGGGAACGACGGCGGTAAAATGGTTTTCATCGCTGCTTATGAGGGAAAGGCGGTTTTTTAGTGAGAGGCGACTATGCGATACAACGGTCGACATGTAGCCATACTATTTAGAATACCACCGGTGTAACATTATCTTTCGTACGCAAATGGCCAACGAAATTGATAATGATCGTAGATCTTCGACGAGGGTCAATAAGACTGAAGACGAGTGGGGAGATGGCGGCATTTTAATGGAGCGGGCCCAATGTAGTTAATAATTAAATAAACTCATCGGACGGGATTTGATTGGTGGGGTCGGTTGATAACTAATGTTAAGGATTAATTAATCCCCTTTCACAGTGGATAGTCGAGCAACATTTGTTTATTTTAAACACATATAAATATATGTTTAAATGATTTTTATTATATGATAATTAAATCAACGCGACTTATTTACCATAGGGGGCGGAAATAAAGTTAAAGTTATTTTCTAGCCAAAGGGGGGTATAACATGGGTTTTTTTATTTAAATAAATGGGAATTAAATAATTTTGATTAAAACTTTATAATACATGGGTATTTTGGGATATTGTATAAAAGGAATTATATATAATAGGAGAAGGTCATTTCTATAAGGAGTTAATAAATAAAATCAATGTTAATATGACAAGGGGACAAGGTAAACTTCAAAATACATTGATATAACTAAGAAAGTGAAGTTTTTAGAAGCAAATTGCATTGTAATCACTTCATCACTTAAACTTAGGATAAAATGTGATTTTGAGGGTTTTCTATGAAATATCTCATGATTTTCCTGAGTAAAATGGGATTTTACTTAGGAAAGAATTTTTTGAAAAAATGAGTGTGATGATGAATGATTTTAAGTACTTGGGTTTTTTCCAATTATTGGGCCGAGGGTCCGGTCCCTCCAAAAGTCAAGGAAATGCCTTGAGCCCCTTTAATCTTCAAACACCTTAGTGCTTAGGGAAATTAGTGAATTCTTTAGGGGAAAAATGAAGGGGAAGTTAATAATCTTGACTTTGCTTTGCTGTGAACTTTTTCCAATGTAGTATCTGCCTTTACACTTGTGATGAAAGTAAAATCGAACGCATTTAGAACCATCATTCATCACATGTAATTCTGCAACAACATCTACCTACCCTATCTACTTTACTCTACCATTTTTTCTTTTTTATTAGGGTGCACTTAGACTGGCAAACCCTTATCAATCTTCTTTTTCTCTTACATGGCAAACCTACCTAAGTCTACACTTATTACATCCAAGGGCTCAGATTAAACTGTTGAGCACCTTTTATTAACTCTACCTATCTACTTATCTGCCAAGATTAAACTGTTTGGCCATATATTTATTCTCTATTCTACAACATGAAATTGAAAAATGAATGAGTCAAGTTTAAACAGTTTGACTCTTCATAAATTGTGGCAAAAGTTTGACAAGCTGCACACAATTGCTTATTACAGAAAATGAAATAGTAGTGGCATTTAGACTTGCACACTTTCCTGGTCTATTTTTGTTTGGGGTTCATTTCTTTCACTTTTTTGACCATTTTATTCTTTTCACCCTTTGATTTTTCTTTTAGGGTATACCCTTTTTACATTTTTATTTTATTTTTATTTTTTTAATAATATGGAAAACCTTTGCAACAAAAAGGTATGAACATATTACATAGCCCATCAAGTCAATCATGAAATATGACACCTATTGGTGTAGGAGTCTAACACTGGCTCCACTTGGGGATGGCTTTTCCTTGTGAAAAGTCAAGAACAGCAGATCAGTTACCCTCAAAATGATTTTGACTGAACCATGGAATTTTCTCCTGCTTATTGCTTTATTATATATATGATAGTAAAATTTCTGAAGCTCAGGGCCTTCCCTTCGGGCTTCAACTCTAGTAGGTCACTATCCACTCCAAACTGATGCATTACAAAGGATATATTATGTACATGTTAAAGAAAATAAAAAACATCCTAGTAAATAGGATCAAAGTAGTGTTTTAATATTCGATCATTGACTGGTCCTTCCTCAGCTTCTGAACCATCCAAATTCTTCAAAAAATATGTGTTATTTCCCTGTAAGGCATGAATGATGTAAGGTCCTTTCCATAAGAAATCAAATTTCCCATGTTTCCCTTTATCTTTCCTTCTGGAATCCCATCTTAAAACTTTGTCTTCCAGTTGAAAATATTCTGCTTTGGTCCTTTTGTCAAACATCTTCTTTAATTTTTCCTGTAAAACTTGGGATCGTTGATACACTTCTTCTCTGGTCTGCTGCAAGTGAATTGTTTGATTTATTCTTCTCTGAATATCATTTGGTTCTACTTGAGCCTCCTAAAGTAATTTCATTACAGGAACTCTTAAAGATGATGGAAATATAGCCTCAATACCATAAAATAATTCATATGGACTGGTCCCAATTGATTTTTTGGTAGTAAGTCTGTCTGCCCACAATGCATTGGTAAGTTTCTTATGCCAATTCTTCTTATTTTCTTCCAATAATTTTTTAATGATATTAATGAGACTTTTATTGGAAGATTTAGCCAGTCCATTACCCTGAGGATAATAGGTTGTGGAATGGCCTAAAGTGATGTGATATTTATTGCAGAAACTAATCATTTTCTTATACTTGAAATCAACAGCATTATCAATTATAATTTTCTCAGGACAGCCAAATATTGATAGCATATTGGTTTCTAAGAATCCTATGATTACAGAATCATTGGCTTGTTTGGATGGGATTGCTTCAATCCATTTAGTAAAGTAATCTGTGGCAATGAGGATCCATCTATGTTGGCTAGAAGAAGGAGGATGGATTTCACCAATAAAATCCAAGCCCCATTGTTGAAAGGGTTTCTCGGTGGAAATTGGTTTCAATCGTAAAGGTAATAATATTCTCTTGCCTTCAAAGATCTGACACTTATGGCAAGCAGTTACAAATTTCTTTACATCTGAAAACAAGGTTGGCCAATAAAAACCAGCCCTTAAGATCTTATTTGCAGTTGACTTCCAGTAGAGGTGTCCACCACAATCTCCTGCATGGAATTCATTGAGAACCTTGTCAGCTCCATCTTTTAATAAACAATTTAATAGAATTCCATCATGATTCTTCCAAAAGAGAACATTATCTAAAATACAATACTTTAAAGATGTCATTTTCAAAAACCTTTGTTTCGTTTTGGATAACCCTGGAGGAGCTTGCAGGTTTAACAAAACATAAATGATATCAGCATACCAAGATGAGTCTAAAAAGGCCTGACTGATTTGTGGAGTCGTCATCTCCTGTTCGTCATCCAGTTCATTAATATTCAGGGCTTGGCAATTTGTTTCAGTCATGAGTTGAGCCAAACCTTGTCCTTTTATGAGTTTTGTAGGTCTTATTTCAATATCATATTCTAATATGGTAGCTATCCATTTACCTCTTTTGCCTTCAATTCCATCTTGAGTTAAGATGTCTTTAACGACAACATTAGGTACATAAGCTATCACATGAGAATACAATATATAAATTTTGAAATCTTTAATTTCTTTCACAAGTGCAAAAGCTTGTTTCTCCATGATGTTGTATTTTAATGATGCATCTCTAAGTGCTTTACTAAAAAAGGCTATAGGTTTTTCACATCCTTGATCATCCTTTTGTAATAAAATAGCTGCAACTGTATGTTCAGAAGCAAATGAAAAAATTATGAAATCTCTATCAAATTTTGGACTGGTAAGAACTGGTGTTCTGGTCAAAGCCTTCTTAATTTCTTCAATTGATTGCTTGGCCTCTACTATCCACTTAATACTTGAATCCTTTCTTAACATGTTAGTAAGAAGTCTAAGTAATTCAGCTAAACTAGAAATGAATCTTCTCAAAAAATTGATCTTTCCTATGAAAGCTTGAAGTTCTTTAATATTCCTGGGATGAGGTATCTGCAAAATGGCTTGTATTCTTTCAGGATCAATTCTAATGCCATGTTTTGAAATGATATGACCTAGGAGTTTACCTTCTTCAAGACCAAACAATGATTTTTTAGGATTTAAAGAAATACCATATTTTCTACATTTTATAAACACCTGTCTAAGATGGTCTAAATGTTGTTGATCTGTCCTGGAAAAAATAGTCAAATCATCCAGATATATGACCAGAAAATCATGAATTTCTTTGGCAAAAGAAATATCCATTGCTCTTTGGAAGGTCGCTCCTGCATTTTTGAGTCCAAAGGGCATCTTTACGTATTTGAAAGTACCCCCATGGTGTTGTAAAAGCTATTTTGTCTTGATCATCGGGATGAACCAGAATCTGGTTGTATCCTGAGAATCCATCCAGAAGAGAAATCTTGGAAGAACCTACTACCCTTTGTAAGATATGGTCCATTTTAGGCAAAGGATAGTTATCTTTTAAAGAAAATTTGTTTAAATTTCTCAAATCAACACATAGTCTAATTTCTCTAGTCTTTTTCCTTGTTGGTACCAAATTAGAAACCCATTCAGAAAACCTAATAGGAGCAATTATTCCTGCTTCATACATTCTTTTAATTTCTTTCTCAATTGAAGGTAGTAGCACAGGGTTGATTCTTCTAAGTTTATGTTTGAATGGTTTCTGATCTGGTTTCAAAGGTATTGTATGTTGAATTATTGATGTATCATATGATTTAAGATCTTCATAACTCCAGGCAAAAACATCCTGGAATTCTTTTAAAAGTTCAACATATTTAACCTTTTGATCCTCTGGCAGAGATTTAGATAACTTAACCATCTTGGGATTTCCTTCAGTTCCCAAATTGTATTCTTCAATATCAGCTTTTAACGGTTCCATTTTGGGTTTTAGTGGAATGTCATTTGAGTCAAAAATATCTTCCAAAGGAGTTAATCCTTTAGGTAAATGATTATCTTTCAGATTAATAATTTTAGATTCATCTTCTATAATCTCATCGACTTCCATTTGTTTCAAATCCTGCATATCTTTTTTAGTGAATTTGGTTGGGTGAAGCATGTGAATTGCAGTCTCTTCTGAAATATCTGTTTCTTGTTCATCTATTTGATCAGATTCATTGATTGTTGTGTCTTCATCTATACTACTGTTAGAGAATTCATTTTCTAAGGTCAAAAAATTATTAATCTGATTATTATTTACAAACACTTTCCAATTCATAAGATTATCCGGTATAGCAGGTCTATGTCTAATCTCAGCTGTGAACTGATGATTAGGTCCAAAAGGTAATTTACAAGTGCTAGCGAACATTGCAAGACTATGAGCATGCAAATTTTGTTTTCTAGGAATTTTGGCAAGTGAGCCTGTAGAAAAGTATTGAGAATTTCCACAATTGTTTCTCTGTATTCTCTCAACCTGGGGTCTTTTGTCGAACATTCACCATTGATCTGTTGAATAATTAACTCAGAGTCTCCTATGATTGATACTCTAATTGCTCCTAATTTTTTGACATGTTTAAGCCCTAGCAAAAGAGCCTCGTACTCTGCCATATTATTAGTGCATCTAAAGTTCAATCTATAAGCATGGCCTTCAGCATGATCATTTTCAACGTTATGTATCCAAATTCCAGCTCCTTCTCCTAACTTATTTACTGAATCATCAAATTCTAAATGCCACAAAATTTCATGTTCATAATCTTCATCAACTGTTTTAACATGTTTCTTAACAGGGAGCTCTGGTTTTTCAATTTTTTCTGGTATTTCTTGAATGTCTAATGTTTCTTTGTTTTCAAAAATTTCTTCGATTTGAACAGTGGATTTATTCGCAGTTTCTATTTTTGGTGCTTCTAGTTTAGTAGGAAGGTCAAATTCAACATTATAAAGGATGAATGAGTCCATATCAGAATGTACTGAGTAGAGAGAGAAGTTTTCAGGCTTCTCCTGACTACTGAATAAATATTTCATCAAGGTCTCTCTGTATAGTCTTTTAGGTTGACCAAATACTGAAATAGTAGCATATGACATATCTAGTTGAAGAGATCGTCCAATTTTGGCACCCCAGGATCTGGCCAACAACATACCATATTTGGGAGGAATATTTGCTACTACTATATCCATCAGAATAGATTTCGCAGGGTATTTCACCAAAGTAACACACAAATCTTTAATCAAACCTAAACATCTTACCTGACTTGAATCAAAAGAAAAAAGATCTTTATATGGTCTGGTAATGTCTAGGTTTAATCTTTCCATCACAGCTTTGGGCTTTAAATTGTGAGACGCTCTAGAATCAAGCATGGTGTTATGAAGTATTTTGTCATGTACATTCAAGCTCACATAAAATGGAGGAGTTCCTCCACTTTCTGGTTTTCCATTTACTTCAGGGCCAAAAAGTAATTTGGGTTGATCATCAAAAAAATTTACTGAATAATCCATTCCAGTAATGTTAAGGGATCTACTGATTTGGCTTCTATAGACATCGTGTTTAGCTAATTCTGCTAAGGGAACAACTATCTTTATTTTGCCTATTTCAGCTTCTAGATTCAAAGATTTTTCTGTTTGAGTTCTAGTATTTTGAACAGTTGGATTTTCTCTGTTTTTTGTGTCTTCGGTATTTTTCTCTTTTTCAGGTGTGGGATTATGAGTTGAAGGTGTTTTTGAATTAACTTCTGCTGGTTCTTCTACATTTCCTGTAGGAGGAAAAGTATTAGAAAGTTGTTTATTATTTGGTTGATTATCAGACACATCTTCAATTATTGGATTTGCAGGGTTAGGACTTGTTCTAGAAAGAATTTGTACAGGAGGAGTGTTAGTTTTACCTTTGATGTTTTGTTTTGCAGCTTTGTGTTTGCTATGCTCTGGCACGTCAATCCATTTTATTCTCAAATTTTATTGTTTATGAACTTCATAAATTGCTGAATCATATCCTTCTTTAAAATCAAAAGTTTCTCCTGAATGAGTTTGAAATGTTTCAAGAATGTGATTTTCTTGATCATCTTGAGATAGGAAAACTTCTGGTTCATTCTTGTTTTCAGTCACGTTATTTATTTCAACATCCTCGGTTGGTTCCTCAGAAAATGAACCTTCAACGAAATTTTCCTGGAATGGTGGCCTGATGTTTTGGTCAAGAACATTTTTTCCAGTATTTTGGTTTTGATTTCTTCTGAAGTTTGGGTTTCTAACAGCATTTTGAAGATCGCCAGAAGACTTCCTTTTGATTGTCTCTACTCTGTCTCCCAGTATTTCCATCCCTTTAATAATTGCATCCATCTTTCTTTCAAAAGCCGAAGGCTCTTTGTTTATAGGCATCCTTCTTTCAGCTCTAGCTCTAGCTCGTTTTTCTATCAGGTTATCTTCAACACTAACAACTATGCTTTGCATCTCTTCTAGAGTTTGAGGAGCTCTCTCCCTAAGTGAATATGCTATGTCAGAATCAAACCCATCAGGAAATTTAACCAATACTGAATCAGGAGGAGGTCTAAGGTTTTGGGGAACATCATTGTAAGCTTCATTAAATCTAATGATATAATCTTGCACAGCTTCCTTAGGTCCTCTTTTCAATTTTCCAAAGTTTGATAGGATTTGAAGAGGGTCTTTCTTCTTTTCCCATCTATTTAAAAACAATCTATAAAGGGCTGGTAAGTCAGCAACACTGTTTCGAGCAAGAGCCCTAAACCAACTCCTGACTTCCCCAGTAAGACTCTGGAAAAAAATTCTCATTCGTACATCATCAGCATCTATTTCATAAAATTCAAAGTAATATGTCATCCTTTTGGTATGTTGTTGAGCAGTGTAAGTACCAGAACCATCGAAAGGGGTGATTTTACTCTGATAGTCTTGGGGCAAAGCAGCAGGGTTGCCTGGCAATCTTAAAGGAACATATATGTTTGCCATCGGAAGGTGTAATGGAATAACAGGTGATGATGGTCTAGAAATAGTGGGTGGAGGGGAAGGAGTGGTAGTTTGTGTTTGAGAAGTTTGGGGAAAAGTAGATGAACTTGGGGAAGCTGAAGTGATTACAGAAGTGTTTGAAGTTTCTTCAAAGGTCATCTCAGATTGAATAGAATTTTGTAGATGTTTGTCAAGATGTGAAGTGATAAATTCAAATTGAAAATATTCAAGAAATAATGGATCAGAAACCAGATTGGACAACTCAGATTTAGAAAAATTTATGAATAGAGAAGTTTCAAAATGTTCATCAAATGGTTTGTCTTCAAGATAAAAAAAATTCATCGGACAAGAGTTTGATCTAAAAAGAGGTTGAGAACTCCCAGAGCTTTCTTGACTCTCTTGTCTTCTCAAAATTCTGGGAATTAGATTTGGATTCTCAAATATCGGTGGTGGGTTAGGGTCAGGATTTGACCTGGTATAATGAGTCCTTTCTGAAGCCATTTTTCTGGATGATTTATATTTTTGGTTTTTTGTTTTAAATGAAATGAAAGTACAACTTAGACAAACTCTTCAAGAAATTTAAGATTTTGGTTTAAAATTCTCTGAAATATTTATTGAACTAGAGAAACTGATTGAACGTCTGAAACTAAATTTCAATCTATAAACTAGACCGGAGATTGACTGAAGTAGCGTTTATTTACTATGCAATTGCAGAGCAAAAGCATTTCAAAGGCTACCTAGCTAATCTTCAGACTTCGTCTGTAGTTTATAAATCAAACACTAGTAACAATAAAATGATTCAGATCCCCAGTATGGTCGCCACTATGTTATCACTCATATTTTCCTTGAAGTTGTTGAAAGAGGAAAGGGGTCTGAGGTAACCACAAACCAACCTTCAGGTACAGAATCTAGCCAATCTGTACCCAAAGAGGGCTCTCGCTATAAAATTTAGCTTTGTTTTTGAAAATATTAGGCTAGTTATAAAGTCCAAGGGTTTTGATTTTGTTTGGTTTGATGGGCTAATGGAGTCAAAGGATTGGCTGCACTGACTTAAGTTTTTTAACAAAAGATGGTTTATCAGGGCAAGATAATCAAACTAGAAACAATTATAGATCTAAAGTGAATGGAATGGAATTCAAACGGATGAAAGGCAATAAAGAATCTTTGAACACATTCAAGAGAAGAGAAATAAATTTACTATCAATAAAGAGCAGTTAAGTATTCTTTACTAAATAACCAAAGATGTATGAACTAGACAAACAGGAGCAATTAAGAATTCGTTGTTTAAACCAGTTTAGAAGAAAACATTTATAATAATAATGACTGAAATCAGATTACACCTAAGTACTCTCTGATTCAATCCTTTTCGTTAAATATTAAGATAATGAAACACAGATGATATTGTAAACAAATATAAAACTTCAAAACATGGGATAGAGATGACTTATCGATCCTTCATTTGACACATGAATCCTGAAAAAAGTCTTCTGCTTCAATTCCTTGTCCAGTTTTGCCACGAAAAATTTCTCCAAACCTCTTTATTCCAAAATATTCAATGTTACATCAGAGTATAAGAATCCACCCTCAATAATCTGATTGAGGGCTTGTTTATACAAAAATTCATACAAAATATCTCTTAACAAAATGAGATATAATCTAAGATG
Source organism: Pinus albicaulis (assembly GCA_034641835.2). Lineage (NCBI taxonomy): Eukaryota > Viridiplantae > Streptophyta > Pinopsida > Pinales > Pinaceae > Pinus > Pinus albicaulis. The sequence continues at coordinate 234,126,758 of CM076578.1, forward strand.
GCTCACAAGTAAGTTACAATAAAAATAGAGACAAATGGTCTCGTAGATAAGATAAAAAGCAACTGATGTTGTGCTGTTTCCTCCTTTCGAGAATGTGCTGGAGGCTGGACCTATATTTTGGGTCATTTTTGTCCTTTTTAGTAATTTTGTTCTAACTGCCTTGCTTCACTGATACTCTTTGCTCTTACTGATACACTTTTAACTGAACCGATACTCTTTGACCTTTGTTTATCCCTTTATCCTTTATACTGTAGTAAATAGGCAAAATTTCATATAAGGATAAATTTTACAAAAGTTCCAACAGATCTTCCCACCATTTATCTTCTGCTATTCTGGTCCGTTGAAGCTTCCTCAATGTTTCATCAGCCTCAGTATATCTGAAGAAATTAGGCTGATTAGGAAACAAATGTTTTACTTCATGTTCAAGATAAAACAAATTCTCTAATCTGTCATGAAGATTCCTTCCTGTAGGTAATGTTGCTTCTGATGAAATGGTTGAGGAACTGGCTTGATTGTGAGCATGTATGTCCAATTTCTTAACATAATTTTCTAGGTCTATTATTTTATCTTCTGAAATCATAGGGCTGGGCAACCCTTTATTCAATAAAACATTAAACCTTTCTCTGAAAGCAATGATTTCTCCTTGCATGTCAAAGCACCTTCGTTCCAAATTTTGCATAAGAGTTCTTTTTGTAAAAACTCTTTTTATCTCTAAGATTGTTGCAGTTTTGTCCTGAATACCCTGATCTGCAAGTTGCTGTCTGGTTTGGGTGTTTAGAAATTGTATGAGTTGATTGGCTTCCTCAGGCCTATTTCCTAATTATTCTCGTGTATTTTCAACTTCATCCAGAGCTACTTTGACCAAATCATTCTGCTCATATATTATCTGAATTGAAGAACAGATATATTTTATTGACTGGGTAATATTATCCCAAAGAATGTCATTTATTTCTCTTAAAGGTTTCTCCAATGTGAGATCCTTTGTAGTGTCCCTTATTAGTGAGATAGCTTTGATGAGACTTAGAGATGGTGATTTTGATATAATATTATGTATGAAAGACTTATGTACATGCTTATATGCTATGACCTGGTTTGGGTCACTTGGTTGTTGTGTGCTTATGATAATATCTATGGTTGCGTGCACAAGGATTGATTTTGGTTAAGAGAATATTAGCAATGATGTTTTCTCATTTGGTATCCTATTTTGGACATAGGTGTACAATGTGAATGGTGATTTATAATTGAGACACAGATCCATGGACAATCATAGTTATGTGGAACATATGGTTAATTATGATTTATGGATGATACATGATTGTATGATTATATGTGCATAATCTCGTACTAAGCATGATGTGGTAGGGGACTTGGTCATTGCCAACAGGGATGCTCAAGTTATGAATGACTGCAGAAGTCATTTCTCCAAAACCAAAATGACTGTGGAAGTCATGCACAATATTTGGTAAAATTTGAATAAGTTAATTATGAAATTCATTTGATTTATTTGATCAATGAGATTGTGATGTGTGCAGGTCTTGGAAGAAGACCTTACCAACGAACTATCAGATGGGTAAAAGCTCACAATCAGTACCTTAAGGTGAAACGCGGAGTTTCAAAGCAGAATAGATGAGAAGCCATGGAAATTAGGGCGCGGAGTCCTAAATCCATGAAATATAAAGACGTGGAGTCTTGGATATATGATAAAAGGATTAGGACACAGAGTCCTAAATCCATGAAATATAAAGACGTGGAGTCTTGAATATATAAGGAAATGTTTGAGGCGCGGAGTCATGAATATTTAAAAAGATCAAGGTGTGGAATCTTGGATCTTTACAGTAGATCAGGGCGCGAAGTCCTCAATCTACTAAGGCATGAAGATGCATACAATAGGGGTGCGGAATCCCTATTATCCTGAAGAAAAATACCACTCATGGGCAACTCGTAGATGAATTTCCTTAATAATCTAATTCCTAACAATTTTGGAGTGACTTTCTAAAAATAGAAAGTCATGTCTACCATTTCAAGTATGACTTTCCAAAAATAGTAAATCAACTCCAATCAATGGGTAAACAAGTATACTTCAAGGAAAATCACTTAAATTATGATTAATCAATTATAATAGTTCAATCTCGACTTAATCCTCAATATTATTAATATTATTAATATTATTATTATCTTTTATGAGACTATGATATTATTATTAAAAGGAAATTATATTTCCTCAATCACTTCACACCTCTCTCCTTCATGACTCTCATGGCTCTATGTAACTCTCTCTATTTTAAATATTACATTACACTCTCTTTTGTGCACTCATCAAGGAATGGCATATTCCTCTTACACTCATTAAATATATGTCATAAAATATTCTTACACTCATTAAATATGTGTCATAAAATATTCCTCTTACACTCACTTTAATGCATGTGTTACACTCTCCTTAAATAAGGCATGCATACCTCTCCTTAATGGCATAAGTTACACTCCTCTAAAAGGAATACAATGCATGCATATTACTCCTCCTTTATGACAAGAATTTGTTGCTCATCCTATATATGAGTCTCATGTATTCTCATTTGGGGGGGGGGGGAGGTAATGCCAAGAGTGGAAGAGACTTGAGGAATATTGTGAGAGGGAAAGATATGGAGAGTATCCAATTACTTCCAAAACAAAATCTAAGTTTCTTACTAATCTACTAAGTATCTATTGAGGTTGAACATGAGTGGTATTTAGAGGAAGTGAAAACTATCTTCCTTAGTTTTCCTTGCATTTCTCTCTCTATTGCTGTATTTTGGGTACTGTTTGTGAGCTTTTACAGCTCGGGGGTTCCAGGGGGAGGAGTTCTCCCTGGATATGGTTGGGTGGAAAACCGGATGGTTCAAATGAGTTGGTTAAGGGATCGAAGGTGGATCATATTCTCAACGATTGAAGCTGAATATCTCTTCAGGTATACTTTCCATTGTCCTAAAATTATAGTTTAGCTTTAGCATAAAATAAAAATTAGACATTTAAATTGTTGTAAGCATCTAATTTTGGTTTAGGCTTATGTTATCTAGAATATTATTGATTAGTTAAAAATGAAGACTAGATTAATCTATATGTATGGATGTTTATATCTCAATATTGGAGTTATTATTGGTGTAGTTTATGGTACTAATCTTGGTATTGTAGCATTTGAAAAAGGAAAGCCAAATATTGTTGAAGGTAATTGCAAGAAATTTATTCCAAAGGACTTGGGTAAGTATTTCATGATTTATGGTTTTGTTTCAAATAATTAATAGATGCATGTTTTATAAATGGTTTTAGGATAGTTTGCAAAGTGTTTGACAAAATATGTGAATGAGTAATGTTATCAATTTATTTATGCATGAATAAGGGCTAACTTGCAGCTTATATCGAAAGTAAGAAAATGGACATGTATCCAAAATATACTTGGAGGAATTACAGAATCAACTCTTAAAAGAAAATGCAAAAACAATGGCAACTAAAATATAGTTTGGAAGATCAAATGCTTGAGGTAAGTTGGAGATAAATTTCAGTTATGGCTTATGTTTCATATTCTTATTAATAATTCAATGTTTTGTTATTCAAGTTGTTGTAATAGTACTATCAAAATTTTGAGAGAAAGCCTTAATGGCTGTAGCATTCAGGGCTGCCATGTGTTTGTCAAATTGTAACAATTGGTTCAAAAAGCTTGTCAAATCATATGAATTAGCTTGTGGATAGTAAAATGTTTTAAGGACTCATATGGTGGATTTAGAAATGTGCGATTTCAATGAGCATATCTTAGTAGCATAACTTTGGGTTGTTTTTCCTCATGTATAGGTCTAGTTGTAAGTTCTCATTCCATATGTTTGACAAAAGTCATAAATGAAGCATGTAGACTATAAATTTTGTTGTTTTCAAGAATCGCATTTCTGGGCGTTTTGAATTCGATTCAGCCCAACATCAGGGGGTATCCGTGCCTAATGGTCATGTAACCCCTGATTTCATTCCAAAAAAATACTTTTCAGAACCCAGATCGGAAATCTGGGCGATTTGGCATATCGCTGCTCTGAGTTATGTGCGCCTGTTGTTGAGTCTTTGATGAAAAACTAAGATCATTTAGTCTCTGTTTTAAGATGGAAACATTTACAGTTTAAATTCTGAATTTTAGGAGATAAATATGTTGAAGAATAATCTTAAATTCATTGTTGCTAAGTATTTGACAAAATGCCTAAATGACTTTTAATTGCGTGCTTGCAATGTGTTTGTCAAAAGGGCTGAATGAGTGTAGAGTGAATGTCTGCAAAGTGTTTGTCAAAAATCTTGAATGGCTGTAGCTTTTGTGCATATAAATTGTTAGTGTAAAATTCTTAGTTACTCTTGTGTTTTTATGTTACTATAAATTTTAAATAAACTATTTAATGAGTGTAGCTTCCTATGTCTGCAAGTTTTTGGTATGAATGTGAAAATGAATTTAATAATTTGCTGAAGTGTGACTAAGACAGTTGTTTCTTGTATCATCTAAAGCTTTCAAAATAAAAAGGGCCTTTTGTTGGAAACAATTTTACAATGACTAATTCTTTAGGATTTTGTGCAAATGAGTATTAGTGATTATGTGACATCTACTTCTCTATCTTGCTGATGGTGGGTAAGGTGGGACCGACCTTACATCCTTTCCCAAAGCTTTAGCAATTTTTCCAATTTTTTGACTTCTCTTGTTTTGTCGGTAATCATTTTTTGAGAGATCATATCTCTGTTCCAAATTAATAAGATGTAACTTTGTGTCTTTGAAGTTATGTTACTTGAAGTTTCAAGTCATTCATTGATTTATTAGTTCTTAAATGCTCAAATTTGAAGTATTTTGTGATGGCTGCGATGGTTGGCTTTGTTTCTTTGACTTGTTATTTTGTGATAAACTCTGCGCATGAATGCGGAACAACTTTGGTGCTTGTATTTTAATGCTTTTTCAAGCTCTTTTGTTTCGGTCGATTTCTCATTCGGCCTAAACAAGTCCATCATTTCTTCTTGGTGTTCTTTATTATTTCTTTAGTTTGTGGATGTCTGGAGGTTGGCAATTTCAACTGTTTTCTCAAAGCTGCAATGTCATGATCCTTTTTCTTTATTAATGCTTCTATGCCTTTGACATCCTTGGGATTATGACCCAAATTAATTATTATTTCCTCCAAAGTTTTAATTCTGTTGTCTTTAGCCTGAGATGAGGCTCTTTCAATCTGCAGTTGTGCATTTGTGTTCTCCAAAGAATCTTGCAATTTTTGAGCTACCATTTCTTTATCAGTCAGTGTTGAATAGATCATCTCTCCTGTTTGCTTGTGTAGCTCAATTTGGTCTAAAGGATGGATATCCTTTGCTAAGACTTCAAAATTAGTCTTGATGTAATCAGCAGCTGTTTGGGGTTGCTGCACCTTGGGTTTGAAATGGCTCATTAACATTTTTCCCTGTTGGATGTCAAAAGTCGACATCAATCTTTCTTGATTCTTTGGAGCCATTTTCAGATATTGATTATATACTTGAATTCTCAGTGGATCATTCCTGGCCTTGATATTGATAAATGTCTTTTTGATGTCCCGGGCCTCTTTTACTGGAGGCTTGAAAGAAGATATCTCTGTGCCTTTTTGTTTCTATAGTTCCTTTCTTTGAAAAGTAGTGGATGCCCCACTACATGCACCTGTTTACTGATTGTATTCTCTTCCTTGGCTGTCAGAAATTTCTTGAACTGATTCAATTTCTGGAAGAGGATTCAATCTCTGCCTTTTAGTACCATGCTTCTCTGTAGATCCACCAACAGGGGTGGATGTTTCAGCCTCTCTCTTTTTCCCTTTTTCCACATTAAGAGGAGTTTGTAGATTGGAAATTTCTGGCTCATTGATCTGAACTAGAGGGATTTGTACCTGATCTTCTTCTTTAGATGTCTGTGGTTTCTCTATCATTGTGAACTTTTCAAATACTTGTGTGTCTAGTTCCTTTCTTTTCCTTTTGATTCTACTGCCACTGTACTGATCTCATGCAAATGTTGTTGTGAAGTTCCTGCTGAAGAAGATCCTGTTGTCTGCACCTGCCCAAAATATTCCAGGTCAAGTATCCTTTCAAGGCCTTTCATTACATTATCAACATTGACCTTCTCACTATCTTGCTCTATCAAAGTTCCTTCCACCCATTCATCTGTACTGGCATATTGTTCTAGTTATGGGATTCTTTGATGATTGTATGGTGATAGTTTATTTTTCATTCTTCTATCACAAATAAAGCTATATGGATCATAGGGCACCCAGTAGAAACTCTTTTGTAATTTCAAATAGTCTTCTAAAATCCTTTCGAATTCTTTTCCAGCCTCCCTAGAATTACAAATAAAGGGACCTAATTGGCTCTTTAGCCTGAGTTGAGCCTTTTTCTTTGCATTACAGAAATGAACTATATCTGAATTATTCATCTACCTGAAGTACTCTAATGAAAAGAGTCTCATGGGGACATATCTTGGCAATTTGAAAGGGCACAATTCACATCCATAAATCCTGATTTCAGTATAATTCTGATACAAGTACTAGTCACCTATCTTGTATTGTTTTGAGAGCTGAAGGATTTTCTTGATTTCATTACTGAATCTAGGAGGGGATACTCCTGTCAAAAAGGTAGTTGCAGAGTGTAAAAATAGGTCAATGAACTCATTATAGGAATAAGGGGAATAAGGGGAATTGTGAGTAATGGCAGACCAAAATATGACTGACCTAGGGTTTCCTTTAGCATCAAGTTTCTGAATATGGAAAGGAAAAATTTCTGACTGATAATATATCATGAGATGATATATGAAAGAAGAATATTTGAATACTCTCTCATTTCCAAATCTCATGAACTGATCATGGATTTTGTTAGCAATATAAGATGCAAAGTCATACCTAACAGCAGGAGGTTGTCCAGGGGTAAAAATAGACAACAATACTAGGGTCAAATGGTCAACATACTCACTAGTATTGAAGCCCATTATTGAAGATATCATGTTTAGAATAAGTCTGCCCTCATCAGTAAAAAAAGGTATGACCATAAGGGGGAGGGCCTTTAGGCTGATACTGTGGCAGCATAAAAGTCTGGAAAAGATGGTTTAACTCTTCATGGGACAATTTGGTAGATTTCTCAAGTAATTCAACCATGGACAGGGGAGTGAGGGCTTGACTAGGTTGGAATTGTAGCATCTCATTTATGGACTGAGAAGTTATTGGGAAAAGGACATCTTGACTTGGGGATAAGACTGCTCTTTGGTTAGGATCATAGTTTGCATGGCAAAAATGGATGATTTCAGGAAAAATACGGACTGCTGGGAGAAGGTACATGGGCATATTGGATTCCCAAAGTCAAATTATGTCAGAACCATTCAAATAATTGTCTCTGCAGCGGAAAAACATTCGAAGAGGATTCTCACTGAGACCCAGGTCTTTAACTTGAAAATCCATATCGGCCAAATGTAAATAATCCAAGTCTTTGTGAGGGGCATTCAAAGGTGCTACATTTAAAGCCACATGAACTTCCATTTTTGGTTCTTGTGGATTCAAAAATGGAAATTCGGTTTATGGTGAAAAATTGAGAAAAATTACAGGTCTTTGGGAAATCACGGGTTTTGGGAATGCAATTTGAAGTTATGGGAAAATAGAAGACTCAAATAAACTACGCATATGAGTCTTTGGTGCGGAATTTTACAGCAGCAGCCCGGGGATTTCACAATGTTTAAATGAGAAATGGGGTAAATACTGTTTTGAGGAGATGAAATATGTTTAAACGGTATGAGTGCCGCGCGTGAACGCTAATGCCCCGGTGCGGAAATGGTCTTCAGCAAAATTCAGTTAATGGTACTTGAAAATTTATTTTTTGAAATTCTTTGCATGGAGGGCGAAGTCATTTTCTGCATACAAAATGATGAAAAAGACGCGGGTTTTTGTTTTATTCACAAAGTCAAAAGGGTGGCGAATTTTTTATTATTTTAATAAATGACGTCAGCATGTATGAGATTGGTCATAGGGAATGGGCGGTAAAATGGTTTTCATCGCACTGATTATGAGGGAAGACAGTTTTGGGAAGAGAGGCAGCGATGTGATACAGCGATTGACACATAGCCAAGCACTGTTTAGAATACTACCGGTCCATCGCGCATTATCTTTCGTACGCAGATGGCCATCAAAATTGATAATGACCGTAGATCTTCGACGGGTCAATCGGATGGTTGACAGGACAGGGAGATGGCGGAGTTTTAATGGCGCGGGCCCAACGTAGTTAATAATTAAATAAACTCATCGGGCGGGATTTTATTGGCTGGGGTCGGTTATTAAATAATCGTAAGGATTAATTAATCCCTTTCACAGTGGATGGTCGAGCAACATTTGTTTTTATTTTAAACACATATAAATATATGTTTAAATGATTTTTATTATATGATAATTAAACCAAAGCGATTTATTTACCATAGGGGGCGGGAATATATATAAAGTTATTTTCTAACCGAAGGGGGTATAAAGCGGGTTTTTTAATTTGAATAAGTGGGAATTAAATACTTTGGTTAAAACTATAATAAATGGGTTTTTTGGGATATTTATATAAAATAAGTTATATATAATAGGAAAATGTGATTTTATAAGGAGTTAATATATAAAATCAATTTTAATATGACAAGGGGACAAGGCAAACTTCAAAATACATTAATATAACTAAGAAAGTGAAGTTTTTAGAAGCAAATTGCATTGTAATCACTTCATCACTTAAACTTAGGATAAAATGTGATTTTGAGAGTTTTCTAAGAAATATCTCATGATTTTCCTAAGTAAAATGAGATTTTACTTAGGAAAGAATCTTTTGAAGTAAATGAGTGTGATGATGAATGGTTTTAAGTACTTAGGTTTTTTCCAATTATTGGGCCGAGGGTCCGGTCCCTCCAAAAGTCAAGGAAATGCCTTGAGCCCCTTTAATTTTCAAATACCTTAGCACTTAGGGGAAATTAGTGAAATCTTTAGGGAAAAATGAAGGGGAAGTTAATAATCTTGACTTTGCTTTGCTGTGAATTTTTTCCAATGTAGTATCTGCCTTTGCACTTGTGATGAAAGTACAATTGAACACATTTAGAACCATCATTCATCACATGTAATTTTGCAACATCATCTACCTACCCTACCTACTTTACTCTACCATTTTTTTTCTTTATTAGGGTGCACTTAGACTGGCAAACCCTTATCACACTTTTTCTTTTACATATGAAAACCTATCTAATTCTAGCCTTATTACATCCAAGGGCTCAGATTAAACTATTGAGCACCTTTTATTAACTCTACCTATCTACTTATCTGCCAAGATTAAACTGTTTGGCCAGATATTTATTCTCTATTCTACAACATGAAATTGAAGAATGAATGAGTCAAGTTTAAACAGTTTGAATCTTCATAAATTGTGGCAAAAGTTTAACAAGCTGCACACAATTGCTTATTACAGAAAATGAAATAGTAGTGGCATTTAGACTTGCACACTTTCCTGGTCTATTTTTGTTTGGGGTTCATTTCTTTCACTTTTTTGACCAATTTATTCTTTTTACCCTTTGATTTTTCTTTTAGGGTATACCCTCTTTACATTTTTAAATTTTTTGATTTTTTGATTTTTTAAGAATATGGAACACCTTTGCACAAGAAAAAGGTTTGAACATATTGCATAGTTCAATAAGACAATCATGAAAAATGACACCTATTGGTATAGGAGTCTAACACTGGCTCCACTTGGGGATGGCTTTTCCTGGCGAAAAGTCAAGAACAGCAGGTCAGATGCCTCAAAATGCCTTCGACTGAACCATGAAATCTTCTTTTTCTGATAGCTTTATTGTATATATGATAGTGAAAATTTTGAAGCTTAGGGCCTTCACTTCGGGCTTCAACTCCAAAAAGTCACCATCCAATCAAAACTGATGCATTAGAAAGGATATATTATGTACAAGTTAGAAAAAATCAGAACATCTTAGTAAATAGGATCAAAATAGTGCTTTAGCATTCGACCATTGACTGGTCCTTCCTCAGCTTCTGAATTGTCCAAATTCTTCAAAAAGTATGTGTTATTTCCCTGTAAAGCATGAATGATGTAAGGTCCTTTCCACAAGAAATCAAATTTTCCATGTTTCCCTTTATCTTCCCTTCTGGAATCCCATCTTAGAACTTTGTCTCCTAGTTGAAAATCTTCTGCTTTAGTTCTTTTGTCAAACATTTTCTTTAACTTTTCCTGCAAGACTTGGGATCTTTGATATACTTCTTCTCTGGTTTGCTGCAAGTGAATTGTTTGGTTAATTCTTCTCTGAATATCATTTGGTTCCACTTGAGCCTCCTGAAGTAACTTCATAACAGGAATTCCTAAAGATGATGGGAATCTTGCCTCAATGCCATAAAATAATTCATATGGACTGGTCCCAATTGATTTCTTAGTTGTAAGTCTGTCTGCCCACAATGCATTGGTAAGTTTCTTATGCCAATTCTTTTTATTTTCTTCCAATAATTTTTTAATGATATTAATGAGACTTTTATTGGAAGACTCTGCCAGTCCATTACCCCGAGGATAATAGGTTGTTGAATGGCCTAATGTGATGTGATATTTATTGTAGAAACTAATTATTTTCTTTGACTTGAAAGCAGCAGCATTATCTGTTATAATTTTTTCAGGACAGCCAAACCTTGAAAGTATATTGGTTTCTAAGAACCCTATGATTGCAGAATCATTGGCCTGTCTTGATGGGATAGCTTCAATCCATTTAGTAAAGTAATCCGTAGCAGTGAGGATCCATCTATGTTGTCCAGAAGAAGGGGGATGGATTTCTCCAATAAAATTCAGTCCCCATTGTTGAAAGGGTCTCTCGGTGGAAATTGGTTTTAATGGTAAAGGTAACAATTTTATTTTTCCCTCAAAGATCTGACACTTATGACAAGCTGTTACAAATTTCTTAACATCTGAGAATAAGGTTGGCCAATAAAAACTAGCCCTTAATATCTTATCTGCAGTTGAATTCTAGTAGAGGTGTCCCCCACAATCTCCTGCATGAAATTCATTAAGAACTTTATCAGCTTCATCTTTCAATAAAAAATTTAATATAATTCCATCATGATTCTTCCAAAAAAGAGCACTATCTAAAATACAATACTTTAAAGATGTCATTTTCAAAAACCTTTGTTTCGTTCTGGATAACCCTGGAGGAGCTTGCAGGTTTAACAAAACATAAATGATATCAGCATACCAAGGTGAGTCTAAAAAGGCCTGACTGATTTGTGGAGTCGCCATCTCCTATTCGTCATCCAGTTCATTAATATTCAGGGCTTGGCAATTTGTTTCAGTCATGAGTTGAGCCAAACCTTGTCCTTTTATGAGTTTTGTAGGTCTTATTTCAATATAATATTTTAATATGGTAGCTATCCATTTACCTCTTTTGCCTTCAATTCCATCTTGAGTTAAGATGTCTTTAACGACAACATTAGGTACATAAGCTATCACATGAGAATACAATATATAAATTCTGAAATCTTTAATTGCTTTCACAAGTGAAAAAGCTTGTTTCTCCATGATATTATATTTCAATGATGCATCTCTAAGTGCTTTACTAAAAAAGGCTATTGGTTTTTCACATCCCTAATCATCCTTTTGTAGTAAAACAGCTGCAACTGTATGTTCAGAAGCAAATGAAAAAATTATGAAATCTCTATCAAATTTTGGACTGGTAAGAATTGGTGCTTTGGTTAAAGCCATTTTGATTTCTTCAAATGATTGCTTGGCTTCCACGGTCCAGTCAATACTTGAATATTTTCTTAACATGTTAGTAAGTAGTCTAAGTAATTCAGCTAAACTAGAAATGAATCTTCTCAAAAAATTGATCTTTCCTATGAAAGCTTGAAGTTCTTTAATATTCCTGGGATGAGGTATCTACAAAATGGCTTGTATTCTTTCAGGATCAATTCTAATGCCATATTTTGAAATGATATGACCTAGGAGTTTACCTTCTTCAAGACCAAACAATGACTTTTTAGGATTTAAAGAAATACCATACTTTCTGCATTTTATAAACACCTGTCTAAGATGATCTAGATGTTGTTGATCTGTCTTGGAAAAAACAGTCAAATCATCCAGATATATGACCAGAAAATCATGAATTTCTTTGGCAAAGGCAATGTCCATTGCTCTTTGGAAGGTCGCTCCTGCATTTTTGAGTCCAAAAGGCATCTTAACGTATTTGAATGTACCCCATGGTGTTGTAAAAGCTGTTTTGTCTTAATCATCAGGATGAACCAAAATCTAGTTGTATCCTGAGAATCCATCCAGAAGAGAAATCCTTGAAGAACCTACTACCCTTTGTAAGATGTGGTCCATTTTAGGCAAAGGATAGTTATCTTTTAAAGAAACCTTATTTAAATTCCTTAAATCAACACACAGTCTGATCTCTCCAGTCTTCTTCCTAGTAGGAACTAAATTAGATACCCACTCTGAAAATCTGATAGGAGAAATTATTTCTGCTTCATACATTCTTTTAATTTCTTTTTCAATTGAAGGCAGCAATACAGGGTTGATTCTTCTTAGTTTCTGTTTAAATGGTTTCTGATCTGGTTTCAAAGGTATAGTATGTTGAATTATTGAGGTATCATATGATTTCAGATCTTCGTAACTCCAGGCAAAAACATCCTGGAATTATTTTAAAATTTCAACATATTTAACCTTTTGATCTGTTGGCAGAGATTTAGATAATTTGACCATCTTAGGATTTTCTTCAGTTCCCAAATTGTATTCTTCAATATCAGCTTTTAATGGTTCCATTTTGGGTTTCAGTGGAATGTCATTAGAGTCAAAAAGATCTTCCAAAGGAGTTAATCCTTTAGGTAAATGATTATCTTTCAGATTAATAATTTCAGATTCATCTTCTATAATCTCATCGACTTCCATTTGTTTCAGATCCTGCATATCTTTTTTGGTGAATTTAGTTGGGTGAAGCATGTGAATTGCAGTCTCTTCTGAAATATATGTTTCTTGTTCATCTATTTGATCAAATTCATTGATTGTTGTGTCTTCATCTATACTATTGTTAGAGAATTCATTTTCTAAGGTCAAAAAATTATTAATCTGATTATTATTTACAAACACTTGCCAATTCATAAGATTATCCGGTATAGCAGGTCTATGTCTAATCTCAGCTGTGAACTGATGATTAGGTCCAAAAGGTAATTTACAAGTGCTAGCGAACATTGCAAGACTGTGAGCATGCAAATTTTGTTTTCTAGGAATTTTGGCAAGCTGAGCTTGTAGAAAAGTATTGAGAATTTCCACAACTGTTCCTCTGTATTCTCTTAATCTGGGGTATTTTGTTGAACATTCACCATTGATCTGTTGAATAATTAACTCAGAGTCTCCTATAATTGATACTCTAATTGCTCCTAATTTTTTGACATGTTTAAGACCTAGCAAAAGAGCCTCATATTCTGCCATATTATTAGTGCATCTAAAGTTCAATCTATAAGCATGGCCTTCAGCATGATCATTTTCAATGTCGTGTATCCAAATTCCAGCTCCTGCTCCTAACTTATTTACTGAACCATCAAATTCTAAATGCCAAAGAATTTCATGTTCATAATCTTCATCGACTGTTTTAACAACTTTCTTAACAGGGAGCTCTAGTTTTTCAGTTTTTTCTGGTATTTCTTGAAAGTCTGATGTTTCTTTGTTTTCATAAATTTCTTCGATTTGAACAGTATATTTATTTGCAGTTTCTGTTTCGAGTGCTTCTAGTTCAGTAGGAAGGTCAAATTCAACATTATAAAGGATGAATGAGTCCATATCAAAATGTATTGAGTAGACAGGGAAGATTTCAGGCTTCTCTTGACTACTGACTAAATATTTCATCAAGGTCTCTCTATATAGTCTTTTAGGTTGACCAAACACTGAAATAGTGACATATGACATATCTAATTGAAGATATCCTCTGAGTTTGGCACCCCAGGATCTGGAAAACAACATACCATATTTGGGAGGAATATCTGCTACTACTATATCCATCAGAATAGATTTTGCAGGGTATTGCACCAAAGTAACACACAAATCTTTAATCAAACCTAAACATCTTACCTGACTTGAATCAAAAGAAAAAATATCTTTATATGGTCTGGTAATGTCTAGGTTTAATCTTTCCATCATAGCCTTGGGCATTAAATTGTGAGACGCTCCAGAATCAAGCATGGCGTTATGAAGTATTTTGTCATGTACATTCAAACTCACATAAAATGGAGAAGTTCCTCCACTTTCTGGTTTTCCATTTACTTCAGAGCCAAAAAGTAGTTTGGGTTGATCATCAAAAACATTTACTGAATCATCCCTTCCCGTAATGTTAAGGGGTCTGCTGATTTGGCTTCTATAGACATCACGTTTAGCTAATTCTGCCAATGGAACAACTATCTTTAATTTTCCTATTTCAGCTTCTAGATTAAAATATTTGTCTGTTTGAGCTCTAGTATTTTGAACAATTGGATTTTCTATGTTTTTTGTGTCTTCAGTGTTTTTCTCTTTTTCAGGTGTGGGATTATGAGTTGAAGGTGTTTCTGAATTAACTTCTGCTAGTTCTTCTATGTTTCCTATAGGAGGAAAAGTATTGGAAAGTTGTTTATTATTTAGCTGATTATCAGACACATCTTCAATTATTGGATTAGCGGGGTTAGGACTTAATCTAGAAATAATTTGTACAGGAGGAGTATTAGTTTTACCTTTGATTTTTTGTTTTACAGCTTTCTGTTTGCTATTCTCTGGCACGTAAATCCATCTGCTTCTCAAATTGTATTTTTTATGAACTTCATAAATTGCTGAATCATATCCTTCTTTAAAATCAAAAGTTTCTCCTGAATGAGTTTGAAATGTTTCAAGAATGTGATTTTCTTGATCATCTTGAGATAGCAAAAATTTTGGTTCATTCTTGTGTTCAGTAAATTTATTTATTTCAACATCCTCAGTTGGTTCCTCAGAAGATGAACCTTCAAAAAAAATTTCCTGGAATGGTGGCCTGATGTTTTGGTCAGGAACATTTTTCCCAGTATTTTGGTTTTGATTTCTTCTGAAGTTTGGGTTTCTAACAGCATTTTGACCATCGCCAGAAGACTTTCTTTCGATTGTCTCTACTCTGTATCCCAGTCTTTCCATCCCTTTAATAATTGCATCTAGCTTTCTTTCAAAAGCCGAAGGCTCTTTGTTTATAGGCATCCTTCTTTCAGCTCTAGCTTTAGCTCGTTTTTCTATGAGGTTAGCTTCAACACTAACAACTATGCTTTGCATATCTTCTAGAGTTTGGGGAGCTCTTTCCATAAATGAATATGCTATGTCAGAGTCAAAACCATCAGGGAATTTAACCAGTACTGAATCCGGAGGAGGTCTAAGGTTTTGGGGAACAACGTTGTAGGCTTCGTTAAATCTAATGATATAATCTTGCACTGCTTCATTAGGTCCTCTTTTCAATTTTCCAAAGTCTGATAGGATTTGAAGAGGGTCTTTCTTCTTCTCCCATCTATTTAAAAATGCCCTGTACAGGGCTGGTAAGTCAGCAATACTGTTTGGAGCAAGAGCCCTAAACCATGTCCTGACTTCCCCAGTAAGGCTCTAGACAAAAATTCTCATTCGTACATCATCAGCGTCTATTTCATAAAACTCAAATTAATATGTCATCCTTTTGGTATGTTGTTGAGCAGTGTAAGTACCAGAACCATCAAAAGGGGTGATTTTACTCTGATAGTCTTGAGGCAAAGCAGCAGGGTTGCCTGGCAACTTTAAAGGAGCATATATGTTTTCCATCGGAAGGTGTAAAGGAATAATAGGTGATGATGGTCTAGAGGTAGTGGGTGGAGGGGAAGAAGAGGTAGTTTGTGTTTGAGAAGTTTGGGGAAAAGCAGATGAACTAGGGGAAGTTGAAGTAATCACATAAGTGTTTGAAATATCTTCAAAGGTCAGCTCAGATTGAATGGAATTTTGTAGATGTTTGTCAAGATGTGAAGTGATAAACTCAAATTGCAAATCTTCAAGAAATAATGGATCAGGAACTAGATTGGACAACTCAGATTCAGAAAAATTTATGAATAGAGAAGTTTCAAAATGTTCATCAAATGGTTCGTCTTCAAGATACACAAACTTCACAGGACAAGAGTTTGATCTAAAAATAGGTCGAGAACTCACAGAGCTTTCTTGACTCTCTTGTCTTCTCAGAATTCTAGGAATCATATTTGGTTTCTCAAATATCGGTGGTGGATTAGGGTTAGGATTTGACCTGGTATAATGAGTCCTTTCTGAAGCCAGTTTTCTGGATTTTATATTTTTGGTTTTTTGTTTTAAATAAAATGAAAGTACAATTTCGACAAACTCTTCAACAAATTTAAGATTTTGGGTTACAATTTTCTCAAAGATTTATTGAACTAGAGAAACTAATTAAATGTCTGAAACCAAAGTTCGGTCTATAAACTAGACCGGAGATTGACTGAAGTAGCGTTTATTTACTATGCAATTGTAGAGCAAAAGCATTTCAAAGGCTACCTGGCTAATCTTTAGGCTCTGTCTGTAGTTTATAAATCAAACAATAGTAAAAATGATTCAGATCCCCAGTGGAGTCGCCACTATGTTATCACTCAGATTTTCGTTGAAGTTGTTGGAAGAGGAAAGGGGTCCGAGGTAACCACAAACCAACCTTCAGGTACAAAATCTAGCCAATCTGTACCCAGAGAGGGCTCTCTCTATAAAATTTAGCTTTGTTTTGCAAGGTATTAGGCTAGTTATAAAGTCCAGGGGTTTTGTTTGAATTTAGGTTGATGGAATTCTTTAGCTAAGATTAAGATCAAATAGTTTCAGTCCATTGGGCTAATGGAGTCAAAGGATTGGCTGCACTGGCTTAAGTTTTTTAACAAAAGATGGTTTATCAGTGCAAGATAATCAAACTAGAAACAATTATACATCTAAAGTGAATGGAATGGAATTAAAACAGATGAAAGGCAATAAAGAATATTTCAACACATTCAAGAGAAGATAAATAAATTGATTATCAATAAAGAGAAGTTAAGTATTCTTTACTAAATAACCAAACATGTATGAACTAGACAAACAAGAGCAATTAAGAATTCGTTGTTTAAACCAGTTTAGAAGAGAACATTTAGAATAATAACGACTGAAATCAGATTACACCTAAGTACTTTCTGATTTAATCATTTTCGTTAAATATTAAGATAATGAAACACAGATGATATTGTAAACAACTATAAAACTTCGAAACATGGGATAGAGATGACTTATTGATCCTTCATTTGACACATGAATCCTGAGAAAAGTCTTCTGCCTCAATTCCTTGTCCAGTTTTGCCACGAAAAATTTCTCCAAAGCTCTTTATTCCAAAATATTCAATGTTACATCAAAGTATAAGAATCCACCTTCAATAATCCGATTGAGGGCTTATTTATACAAAAAATCATACAAAATATCTCTTAAAAAAACGAGATATAATCTAAGATGACTCACAAATAAGTTACAATAAAAATAGAGACAGATGGTCTCATAGATAAGACAAGAAGTAACCGATGTTGTGTTGTTTCCCCCTTTTGAGAATGTGCTGGAGGCAGGACCTATATTTTAGCTCTTTGTTGTCCTCTTCAGTAATTTTGTTCTAACTGACTTGCTTCACTGATACTCTTTGTTCTTACTGATACACTTCAACTGAACTGATACTCTTTGACCGTTGTTTGTCCCTTTATCCTTTATACTGTAGTAAATAGGCAAAATTTCATATAAGGATAAATTTTACAAAAGTTCCAACAAATCTTCCCACCATTTATCTTCTGCTATTCTTTTCCGTTGAAGATTCCTCAATGTTTCATCAGCCTCGGTATATCTGAAGAAATTAGGCTGATTAGGAAACAAATGCTTTACTTCATGTTTTAGATAAAACAAATTCTCTAATCTGTCATGAAGATTCCTTCCTGTAGGTAATGTTGCTTCTGATGAAATGGTTGAGGAACTGGCTTGATTGTGAGCATGTATGTCCAATTTCTTAACATAAGTTTCCAGGTCCATTATTTTATCTTCTGAAACCATAGGGCTGGGCAACCCTTTATTTAATAAAACATTAAACCTTTCTCTGAAAGCAATGATTTCACTTTGCATGTCAAAACACCTTCGTTCTAAATTTTGCATAAGAGTTCTTTTAGTAAAAACTCTTTTTATCTCCAAGATTGTTGCAGTCCTGTCCTGAATACCCTGATATGCAAGTTGTTGTTTGTTTTGGGTGTTTAGAAATTGTATGAGCTGATTGGCTTCCTCAAGCCTATTTCCTAATTCTGCTCGTGTAGTCTCAAATTCATCCAGAGCTACTTTGACCAAATCATTCTGCTCGTATATTATCTGGATTGAGGACCAGATATCTTTTATTAACTGAATAATATCATCCCAAAGAATTTCATTTATTTCTCTTAAAGTTTTATCCAATGTGAGATCTCTTTCCAAAGCTTTAACTAATTTTTCCAACTTTTTGACTTCTCCTGTTTTGTCAGCAACAGTCATTTTTGAAAGATCATATTTCTGTTCCAAATTAATAAGCTGTAACTTTGTGCGCGGAAGTTCTGTTACTTGAAGTTTCAAGTCATTCATTGAGTTTATTAGTTTTTCTGTACTTAAATTTGAAGCATTTACCTGTGATGGCTCTATTGATTGACCTGTTGGTTGACTTGTTGTACATGTGATAACCTCTGTTGTAGATACTGGAACACTGGACTGCTTGTCTTTTAATGCTTGTTCCAGCTCTTTTTCTATTTCAATTAGTTGCTCATTCATTTTCAAGAGCAACTCCATCATTTCTTCTTCAGAATTCTTCTTTATTACTTCTTCAGTTTGAGGATGTCTTGAAGCTGGCAATTTCAACTGCTTTCTCAAAGCTGCAATGTCATCATCTTTTTTCTTGATTAGAGCTTCTATGCCTTTGACATCCTTTGGATTGTGACCTAATCCAATAATTATTTCCTCCAATGTTTTTATCCTGTTGTCTTTGGCTTGAGAAGTAGCCTTTTCAAGCTGCAATTGTGTACTAGTGTTCTCCAACGAATCCTGTAACCTGTGAGCTGCCATTGCCTTATCAGTCAAAGTAGAATAGATCATTTCACCAGTCTTCTTATGTAATTCAATTTGATCTAAAGGATGGATATCCTTTGCTAGGACTTCAAAGTTTGTCCTAATATAATCAGCAGCTGTTTGGGGTTGCTGCACTTTGGGTTTGAAGTGACTCATTATCATTTTGCCTTGCTGAATTTCATAAGCTGACATCAATCTTTCTTGATTCTTAGGAGCCATCTTCAAATATTGAATATAAACCTGGATTCTTAAAGGATTGTTCCTGGCTTTATATTGATAAATGTCTTCTTTATATCTCCTTCATCTTTAACTGGTGTTTTGAAAGAAGATATTTCAACACTCTGTTGCTTTTGTAGCTCTTTCCTTTGTGAAGTAATGGATGCTCCACTGACTATACCTGTTTGTTGACTTCACAATTGTTCTGGTCCTTGACTATCAAGGATTTCATCAATAGATTCTACTTCTGGAGGAATATTCAATTTCTGTCTCTTGGCCTGAGGCTGTTGTGAAGATCCAGTGAGAGGGGTAGCAGCTTCAGCATCTCTCTTTTTTCCCTTTTCCACATTTAATGGAGTCTACAAAATTGAAATTTCTACTGGATTGTTTTGAACAGAAGAAACCTGTACTTGATCTTGTCCCTTGGAAGTTTGAAGTTGTTCTGTCATAGTGAATGTTTCTTTAACTTGTGTATCAACCTCTTTCTCTTTTCCTTTTGATTCTACTGCTATTGTACTAATCTCATGCAAATGTTGCTGTGAAGTTCCTGCTGAAGAAGGTCCTGATGTCTGTACTTGCCCAAAATAATCCAGGTCAAGTATCCTTTCAAGGTCTTTCATTACATTATCAACATTTACCTGCTCACTATCTTTCTCTATCAAAGTTCCTTCCACCCATTCATCTGTATTGGCATATTGTTCTATTTCTGGCATCCTAAAATGAATGTATGGTGATAGTTTATTTTTCATTCTTCTATCACAGATAAAGCTATATGGATCATAGGGCGCCCAGTAGAAACTCTTTTG
Organism: Pinus albicaulis; assembly: GCA_034641835.2. NCBI lineage: Eukaryota > Viridiplantae > Streptophyta > Pinopsida > Pinales > Pinaceae > Pinus > Pinus albicaulis. The sequence continues at coordinate 234,146,902 of CM076578.1, forward strand.
TAATTTCAAATAGTCCTCTAAAATCCTTTCGGCTTCTTTTCCACCCTCCCTAGAATTACAAACAAAGGGACCTAATTGGCTCTTTATCCTGAGTTGAGCCGTTTTCTTTGCATTATAGAAATGAATTATATCTGAATTATTCATCTGTCTGAAGTAATCTAATGCAAAGAGTCGCATTGGAACATATCTTGGTAATTTGAAAGGGCACAATTCACATCCATAAATTCTGATTTCAGTATGATTCTGATACAAGTACCAGTCACCTATCTTGTACTTTTTTGAGAGCTGAAGAGTTTTCTTGATTTCATTATTGACTCTAGGAGAGGATACTCCTGCCAACAAGGTAGTTGCAGGGTGTACAAATAGGTCAATGAAATCATTATAGGAATAAGGGGAATAAGGGGAATTGTGAGTAATGGATGACCAAAAGATGACTGACCTAGAGTTTCCTTTAGCATCAAGTTTCTGAATGTGGAAAGGAAAACTTTAAAACTGATAATATATCATGAGATGATATATGAAAGACGAATATTTTAATACTCTCTCATTTCCAAATCTCATGAACTGATCATGGATTTTGTCAGCAATATAAGATGCAAAGTCATACTTGACAGCAGGAGGCTGTCCAGGGGTAAAAATAGACAACAATACTAGAGTCAAATGGTCAACATACTCACTAGTATTGAAGCCCATTATTGAAGATATCATGTTTAAAATAATTCAGCCCTCATCAGTAAAAAAAGTATGACCATAAGGGGGAGGGCCTTTAGGCTGATGCTGTGGTAGCATAAAAGTCTGGCCAAGACGGTTTAACTCTTCATGGGATAATTTGGTAGATTTATCCAGTAGTTCAGCCATGGACAGGGGAGTGAGGGCTTGACTAGGTTGGAAATGTAGCATCTCATTTATGGACTGAGCAGTTATTGGGAAGAGGACATCTTGACTTGGGGATAAGACTCCCCTTTGGTTAGGATCATACTTGGCATGGAAAAAATGGATGATTTCAGGAAAAATACGGACTGCTGGGAGAAAGTACATGGGCATATTAGATTCCCAAAGTCCAATAATGTCGGAACCATTCAAATAATTGTCTCTGTAGCGGCAAAATATTCGAAGAGGATTTTCACTGAGACCCAGGTCTTTAACTTGAAAATCCATATCGGCCAAAGGTAAGTAATCCAAGTCTTTGTGAGGGGTACTCAAAGGTGCTACGTTTAAAGCCATAGGAACTTCCATTTTTGGTTCTTGTGGATTCAAAAATGGAAATTCGGCTTATGGTGAAAAATTGAGCAAAATTACAGGTTTTTGGGGATGCAATTTGAAATTATGGGAAAATAGAAGACTCAAATAAACTCTGTAGCAGTCTTTGGTGCGGAATTTTTAAAACGAAAGCCAGGATTTCATAGATTCTAAATGAGAAATGGGATAAATACCTATTTTTACAAGATGAACTATGTTTAAACAGGTACAGGCTGCGGTGCGTGAACGCTAGCTTACTAGTCTGGCAGTGGTCTTCAGCAAAATTCAGTTAATGGTACTTGACAATTGATTTTTTGAAATTCCTTGCATGGAGGGCGAAGTCGTTTTCTACGTACAAAATGATGAAAAAGACGTGGGTTTTTGTTTTATTCACAAATTCAAAAGGGTGGCGAATTTTTTATTATTTTAATAAATGACGTCAGCATGTACGGGATTGGTCATAGGGAACGGGCGGTAAAATGGTTTTCATCGCACTGCTTATGAGGGAAGGTAGTTTTGGGCGGAGAGGCAGCGATGCGATACAACGATTGACACGTAGCCAAGCACTATTTAGAATACCGTCGGTCCATCGTGCATTATCTTTCGTACGCAGATGGCCAACGAAATTGATAATGACCGTAGATCTTCGACGGGTCGATCGGACGGTTGACAGGACAGGGAGATGGCGGATTTTTAATGGTGCGGGCCCAACGTAGTTAATAATTAAATAAACTCATTGGGTGGGATTTGATTGGCTGGGGTAGGTTATTAACTAATCGTAAGGATTAATTAATCCCTTTCACAGTGGATGGTCGAGCAACATTTGTTTTTATTTTAAACACATATAAATATATGTTTAAATGATTTTTATTATATGATAATTAAACCAAAGCGATTTATTTACCATATAGGGCGGGAATATATATAAATTTATTTTTTAACCAAAGGGGTATAAAGCGGGTTTTTTAATTTGAATAAGTGGGAACTAAATACTTTGGTTAAAACTATAATACATGGGTTTTTTGGGATATTTATATAAAAGAAGTTATATATAATAGGAAAAGGTGATTTTATAAGGAGTTAGTCTATAAAATCAATGTTAATATGATCAAGGGACAATGTAAACTCAAAATTCATTAATATAACTAAGCAAAGTGAAGATTTACAAGCAAATTGCATTATAACAACTTCATCACTTAGACTAAGAATAAAAGGTGATTTTGAGGGTTTTTATGAACTATTGCATGATTTTCCTAAGTAAGTGGGTTTTGTAGGAAAAGAATCTTTGAAGTAAATGAGTGTGATGATGAATGATTTTAAGTGTATGTTTTTTCCAATTATTGGGCCGAGGGAGTCTGGTCCCCTCCACAAGTCAAAGGAAATGCCTTGAGCCCCTTTAATTTCAAATACCTTAATGCTTGGGGAAATTCGTGAATTGTTGGGGGGGAAAATGAAAGGGGAAGTTAATAATCTTGACTTTGCTTTCTTTGTGAACTTTTCCAATGTAGTATCTGCCTTTGTACTTGTGATGAAAGTAGAATTGAACACATTTAGAACCATCATTCATCACATGTAATTCTGCAACAACATCTACCTACCCTAATTACTTTACCCTACCATTTTCTCTTCTTTATTAGGGTGCACTTAAACTGGCAAACCCTTATCAATATTCTTTTTCTTTTACATGGCAAACCTATCTAAGTCTACACTTATCACATCCAAGGGCTTAGTTTAAACTGTTGAGCACCTTTTATTCACTCTACATATCTACTTATCTGCCAAGATTAAACTGTTTGGCCAGATATTTATTCTCTTTTCTACAACATGAAATTGAAAAATGAATGAGTCAAGTTTAAACAGTTTGACTCTTCATAAATTGTGGAAAAAGTTTGACAAGCTGCACACAATTTTGCTTATTATATTAGAGAAAAAAGTAGTGGCATTTAGACTTTCACACTTTCCTGGTCTATTTTTGTTTGGGGTTCATTTATTTCACTTTTTTGACCATTTTATTCTTTTCACCCTTTGATTTTTCTTTTAGGGTATACCCTCTTTTTACATTTTTACATTTTTTAAATTTTTTTGATTTTTTGATAATATGGAAAACCTTTGCAACAAGAAAAGGTATGAACATATTACATAGCCGATCAAGTCAATCATGAAATATGACACATGTTGGTATAGGAGTCTAACACATACTATACACTGTGTGATCTTACTTAGACATGCATTAAACAAAGTAGATAACCATAAACAAGATTGCACTATTCAATTATAGATCAAAACCCTTAATGAGCATAGATGTTGATAAACAATAAGCAACAAGAAAACACATCAATATAGCTCAGACCTTCTCAACAGTTCTTTCATTAATGGCCATATCTTCCCATACATTCAATTTCACCCTGCGCACAAAACTGCAGGGGTATGCACACACAGCTGCAGAAATTCTAAGGTCTCCACGCACACAGATGTAGGAGCCTTTCCTATAACCAAAAACACAGACTCAAAATAATATTACATACAAATGCATCTCATAATATCATAATTTAAGATTACTTGCCTTCTTTTCACATATTACATCTTTTATATGACTTTTATCTAGACTCCTTATACAGTTTTGGCCTTTATAATACCATGGTATGAAACCATGGGCAGAGTCCAACGTTCACAAAATATCACATCCCATTACATAATAATGGGATTTAACACACCCCAAAGCCCCTATGACTCAAAATAGACTTTGTGCTACGTGTTGCATCCTCGATCTGCAGAGTCTTTCCTTGCTGCTTTCATCAAGGGGATCCCATATCCAAAAACCCCCCAACAAAAAATTGTGACTCGTCCCGAGTAACAAAAAAGGCACGCCATCAATCTTCTCTTTGATGTTGCTGAAGGTATCTTTAAACAGGGGAACTTCTTTGGTGCACTTCTTTTCAAACTCCTTAATATCTCCGAGTAGTGTCTCTGTAACCTTCTTAGCTACCTTCCCCTTGAATCCTCTCTACGTCATGCGTAGTGCCTTCAACTTATTTTATGAAGTTTGGGAGAGCTAGCTAGCCTTAGCTTCCCATGGTTTGAGTATATCTATAAGGGTTTATCCTTCTTGCAGAGCTCATCAACTTGTTCTTGTAAAAATTTACCCTCTTGGAGATGGGTAATCCGCTGAATTGGTGCTAAGGTCTTAGTAGTGACTTTAAGTTGATCCATTTGTTCCAACTGATTGCGAACTTAGACCTATAACTTTTGACCTAGAGGGTCCTTCTGTAGTGAGGCCCACACATTAAGAACTTCCCCAAAGATATATGCACACTCTTGTATCTTGAACTCAACTTGTTCTCTTACAGCTTTCAGCTCTGTTGCGTCTTTCTCCTAGACTTCTGGTAGAGAGGCAGGTTGCAATTACATATACAACTCAACTATATTCATTTGCATTTCCAAGCGCACTTTGTCAACATTGGGTGTAGAGTCCTTAACTTTGGTGGCTATCTTGGCCACTTTCTCTTTTGACACAGCTACAACAAAAAAATCTGGAGCTCTGGCAGCTCATTTCATGCTTTTGATATAGCCTCCTCCAACTTCTATCATTGTGTTGCCTCAATCGTGCACTCTTAGACAACACATTGATTTTCCTTTTCCATGCTCTGCCATTCCTTCGTAACATGTTGAATGATTAGGAGGGCCCGTTTTTCTCTCATATTTAGTTCCTCATCAAGTCGATTTGGTGGCAGATCTGGCCATATATGCCCATTAATTGCATCCCTCATGCTCCTTTTAACGACTAATTCGTTTTCCATCACAGTCTATTCCACCTTCAACAAATTCTCCATCTACATCAAAAACCTTGGTAGTATATGACACCATGGAATATAATATTGTTTAAGATATGAAGAAAGTAAAGGAAAATATCTCACTTCATGAACTTACCAAATTGAAACAACAACAAAAGATATTTCTTAGAGAACTGAATGCAGTTCCTACTTCTCCAGTACCTGCTGTTGTTATATCTCAAGCTGCAAATAGTTTAGGAAAACCTCCTACTTCTCAAATAAGGTTGATCCTTCAGATGCAATTCTTATAGGTGATAGGTCTAATTCACACACACCTCCTTTTCTTCTAACATATGAAATTTACAACGGGAATATTCACAATTGTTTGATTGACTCAAGAGCTTCTTCTAATATAATGCCAATAACAGTTTGTGCTAAGTTGAATATCACTCCTCAAAAATCTAGTGTTCACATAGTACAACTTGGTAGAAACAAAGTTGAAGTCCTAGGAGAAATAAATTCAGTCAGTATCTGATTTTCTTCGAATCCCAAAGTCAGTCAAATCATTGATATTTTAGCGGATGTATTCTAGAATTCTATGGATTAATTATGAGTAGAGTTTTTTTTGAAAAACTTCATGGATATTTTTCTAAAGATTGGTCTCACATGTGGTTACCTTATAATGGAAAACCAAATCAAATTCGAGTTGATCGAGAAAAACACATGAAACATAGAGTAACTAAATTTGAAGGTGATAATGAGCCAGTAGCATTTACCAACAATATTATCGGAAATTTTTGAAGTGAATCATTTTTAGGGAATTTCAATGCTAAAAAATATCCCTTCTTGGATAATGTCGTCATTTCACAAATTGAACATTCTCACAAACGGATCTTTCCAAATGTACAAATTTTGTAAATAAACCAAAAGTCAAAACTCTGTTTTGGACTTTGTACTTTGATGGTTCCAAACCTAATGATGGTGCAGGAGCTGGCTATATTATAACTAGCCCAGAAGGAGAAAAGATCGTGTTATATTTTAGATTACAATTCGAGTGTACAAATAATACTGCAGAATACGAAGCATTGATACAATGATTGTATAAAGCAATTAGTCTTGATGTGAAATATTTACAGGTATTTTGAGACTCAGAAATCATTATTATACATGTAAGAAACATTACCCATTTCCTTTATGGACATCTTAAACATTATCAAACATTTTTTCAATATCTCACAGATAATTTTTTAGCGTTCAATATTCCTCCTATTCCCATATTGCAAAATTCTAGTGCTGATCTATTATATAATGTCACGTCAAAACTCATACCATCTGAAGATTTAAGTTCTGATAGATTCTCAATTGAATTTATTTTTAGACCATCCATTTCTGATAGTGTCACCAATTGGAGAGTCTTTAATGATGATTATGACATTTTTTATTTCTTGACATCAGAAGGGTCATATGACGATCAAATATTAGATGAAAATGAGCATGACCTTCAGTTAAAGCAAAACAATGAAGAAAATCCAATACCCAAATCTGTGTTTAATATGGAAGATCTTTATGATCTCAAATATAGATTCAATAAGATAACTAAATCTAAAATTTCAAGTTCAACTTCGAACTTCAAATTAGTAAATCTTGGTACTGATGACAAACCTCAGAACATCAATCTAGGTCTTTGTTTACCTTCTCATAAAAGATCATCATTCATTCAGTTGCTAAAGAAATACAAAGGAATATTTGCCTAGGATTATATTGATCTCAAGACTTATGATACTTCTGTAATACAACACACCATACCTATGATCTCAAATGAGAAACTAGTGCAACAGAAATTGAAGAAAATTCACCCAAACCTTGAAAGCCAGATAAAATCTGAACTAAACAAACTTCTCAAAGCCAAGATTATTTTTCCTATTAGACATTCAAAATGGATTTCCAATCTAGTGCCTGTTAGAAAGAAGAATGGTGATATTCACGTATGCATAGATTTTAGAAATCTAAACAAAGCTTGTCTGAAGGATAATTTCCCACTACCAATCATGGAACAAGTACTGTAATCAGTAGCTGTTTTTGAACTTATGTCTTTTCTTGATGGATTTTCAGGATATAACCAAATCCTATTACATCGAGATGATAGATTGAATACTACGTTTAGAACAAAATGGGGAACTTATTCTTGTGAAAAAATTCATTTTGGTTTTATTAATGTAGGTGCCACATTTCAAAGATCTCATTAACAAATGTATTGGAATTTACTTGGATGATTTCACTGTTTATTCCAAGAAAATAAGCATCCATTTGAATGACCTTAAACAGATCTTTGAAAGATGTATGAAGTATGGGATTTCATTAAATCCAAAGAATTCTTACTTTTCTTTGATCAAAGGTAAGCTTTTAGGATTTTTCATATCAAAAAAGGGTATTTATATTGATCTGGAAATGATTAAAGAAATCGAGAAAATCCCCTTTCCCCACAACAAGAAATCAATGAACTCTTTATTAGGTGAAATAAACTTTGTAAAAGGGTTTGTTCCTAATTTTTCACAGATAATTTTTCCTTTACAATCCATGATGAAGAAAAAATATATTTTTAAATAGAATCATTCAAATTAATCAAAAAATCTATCATTAATGCTCCTTTTTTGGTCACTCCAGACTATTCAATTTTTTTTGTATTATATACATTCACATCAAAAACATCATATGCAGTTGTTTTAACACAACTTAATGAAGAACAGATTGAAGCACATATTTCTTTATTTAGTTCAAATTTACAAGGTGCTGAATTGAATTATTATGATGTTGAAAAATAGGCATTTTTTCTCTTTAAAACAATAAAAAAAATTAGGCCATTTCTCCTAAAAGCTCACACTAAAATCATAGTTACATTTTCAACAGTAAGACAATTATTGATGCAAAGAGAAGTGGGAGAAAAGAGAGCCAAATGGGTAACTAATTTTCAAGAATATGTTGTAGAAATCAGGCCAGCTAAAATTGTTAGAGGTCAAGGTTTTTGCAGAATGTTGACTGGAGCATCTGATTCACCAATAGAAGAAGAGACAGGTAATGATATACATATTTCTGAGGTAAGGTTCAATGATATAGAATCTCAATATGATGATCTCATATTTTACTTGAAAAATGGATATGCTCCTCTCCAACTCAATTATAAAAATAAAAGAGCCTTGAGATTAAAATCAAAACAATATCATATCATCAATGATGTCTTATTAAGAAAAAACTATGACTTTATCCTATTAATATGTCTAGAAAAAACTGAATCATAAAATGTCTTGTAGGAACTCCATGACGGTTTAGCTGGTGGACACTTTGGAGGAGATACAACGGCACACAAAATTTTTCATGCTGGCTATTACTAGCTAACTTTGTTTAAATATGCACATCAATATGTAAGAAAATTTAAAACATGTCAAGCTGTTAATGGAAGACAAAGGAAACCTACACTACCATTACAAATAGTGAACACTGAACAACCATTCGAACAAAGGGGGCTGGACATAATAGGTGAGATCATTCCTCACTCTTCAAAGCAACATAGATATATTCTTACAGCAATAGATTATTTTACAAAATGGGTGGTGTTGTAGCTCCTAGAGACAGCCTAGAGTTGTGATAGACCAGTGCGTAGGACATCTTAGCATAGCAAGGAGCGTGTAGTATAATGTATGAATTTGTCAACTTCAACTCACATGCTATCTCCTGTAAACAGGGAAATAAAATAGAATGGGACCAAACTCTCAGAAAATGACACAGGAAAAGAGATATTACAGAGGCAAGATGCAAAAATCCAATATAAAAGCAAAAGACATTTCAGAGACAGCTTACTGCAAAGCGGGCCGATTCAGAAATACTTCACAGATATAAATTATCAGAAGGTGTATGTAGTGAAAGAAATATTGAGAAGATATTAGTTAACATTGAGCTGATACCCAGATATACAATACCACCATGCATGGGCTTACCAATCTAAGAATCCATACATAATAATAGAATTTTAAAAGCACCCTCCCAAAGCAACTAATATAGCAGAAGTATGGTTAGCTTAATAATGGAACAAAATATCATGCATGAGCCATATTTAAAGCGCTTGACTGATCCGAGCATGGGCATCAACTAGGATGAATCCATACCAAGAATCAATGAGCCACTCGCATTCCAAAACATGATACAAGAAAGATGGATGAAATGAAATGTTCTATTAATATAACACAATAAAGAAAGTTACAGACTATGAAATACCAAAGACCAGAATCCTCTTTGACAGATAGAACTCCTCCTCACTGAGACCCTATGGGCTCTGTGCATTCATACCCAAGTTTTACAAAATGTTTACAAAAAGCCTTTCACTGCATAATTTTCAGATAAAATCTGGAACCTTTCATAATCTGTTCTTAGGGGGTTTTATAGAGAAAGAGAAAACCTAATAAATGAATTTGGTGATAAACGTTTAATCGTATCATAAAAACAAAATGGAGGAGACGTGCACGCCCATGTTGCTTGATGACTTTGTGGTGATGCACGTACTCTATAGCCTGTCTTCTGAAACAAATGTTCTAGGTGAAAATCTCTTCAGGAACACGATATAGGGATAACCATATTTAACATTCTGTCCTTTTCTGAAGGTAAATCTTGCTGAAATGAAACTTGGAGGGTGTTGTTTCTTGTGCATTGTACTCTTTACCCTCTAAACCCTGAGTTATGATTTAAAATCTTCAATTCCGAACATTGAATTCCTTGATATTCCACTGATACTCCTCTGTTGTTCCATTAATGATCTCATCTATGAAGTCGGCACCTTGAATGTCCCTGCAGGGTTTGACAAATTTGATCCTTGTTTCTTTAATTAAAGCCTTGTCGATTTGGCTTCCGAGGACTTTCTTCATAATTCTGCTCTGAAAAATGGTCCTTTGACGTGTGCTCGGCTCTTGTAATGGATGCTGCAAATTATGATAATTCTCTGTCGCTGTAAACCTGCAAAAAACACAAAGTTGTGAATAAAATAAATGCATGGGGGACGAAAATGCAATGGAGGCGACTGTGGAGTGAAGCAACATGATAAAATGGCAGAGTCATGCAGGGTGGTGACGAAGAAAATGAAGTGGAAATAATGGCGGAAGGGCTGGCCATATTTTATAATGCGGAACATTAAAATATAACATATGAATGTAATATATAAATGGCGGAGGAAGAAACACGATAAACACGTGGGATGATGATGTGGAAGAAGACCGGGTCAACAGCGGGGATGATGAAACCTTGGCCGTCCGATCTCAGGAGGAGATCGACAGTTGAAAGAGCGATGGAGGCGATGGACAGTGGGCCAGAGGCGAGATTTTCCTATGGTTAAACCTCATGAAACTTCGGAGCACAATGGCCGTCGGATGAAGGGCTTCAGATCGGGCGGTTGTGATGAATATCGATGCGTGACTTTGACCGAAAAATAACGCGCGATGGAGAGCAGTTTTGGAACCGTACGCAGGGACACGTGGTGAGCGTTTTATGGAATCGCTGGCCCAAGGAGGATTACCGCCTACCGCCGAAAGGCGGTGCGATACATACCACCCGATTTTGAACAGTGTTTTGGGTGCGGGGACCACAACGGTGGGAGGGTTGAGGTACGTTGATCTATGGCTTGATCGGACGGCTTAGAACACGCTCGATATTCTTTGATAAGCGCCTAGTGCTTTTGCCCTCAGTTCTGGCTTTTGGTCCCATGGAGGAAAGGAGCAGAGGCTTAGCAGAAGGGGCTAGGCCTGTGAGATTTTTGGATTTATGATCTATGGCCTTTTTATAATGTAATTTGAGGGCAGAAAGGCAAATATAGTCATAAAAATGATTTTTCAATGGATGTAAGAGGGGATCTGAGGCGTATAAGCCAGTTTCCTGTGAAAACGTTTTAGGAAGTTGATTATGATCAACATTGGCTCCACTTGGGGATGACACGTTCATCCCTGAACGTGTCGAGAACTTGCAAACCACCTGATCATCTTCTGTGTGGGCTCTGCTCTTCTGCACTTCTATTTTTCACTCCATGATTCATCATGATATCCGCGTTATTAAAAAAAAAACAAAAAGGAAACTATCATACAATATAATACATTAGGTTGTCTTTGCCTACATCAGAATTGAAAGTAGGGCTTGAGGAATTGACTATTTACAGGGGCGTCCAGCAAGTCACCCTGTAAATTCTCCAATTTGAAGGTGTTATTGTCCCCCTGTTTCACAATTTTCAAAGGACCAAACCAGAGGGGGTCGAATTTGCCATGTTTACCTTTTTCAGCTCTTTGGATATCCCATCTGAGCACCAAATCACCAATCTGCAGCTCCCTGTATTTTTCATGCTGATCAAAAATGTGTTTCATTTTCTCTTGATATTCAATTAACCTCTGATTCACCTGACCCCATGTTTCTTCTAATTCCACCAATTGATTGATTCTCCTGATCATATCATCAGGTTCCTCCTGGATTTCTTGCATTAAGCGGGCCACTGGTAATGCCAGTTGTACAGGAAAAACTGATGCTCGTCCATATACCAATTCATAGGGAGATTTCCCAGTTGCCCTCTTGCTGGTGATTCTATTAGCCCATAGAGAAAATTTCAATTGGGAATCCCAATTATTCTGATTTTCATTGATAGTCTTCTTCAAGGCCCTCACCAGAGTTTTATTTGAGGACTTTGCCAAGCCATTTCCTTGTGGATAGTAAGCTGTAGAGTGACTCAGAATGATATTATATTGCTGGCAGAAATTCATAAATTTTGCAGACTTGAAGGCCTGTGCATTATCAGTCACTATCCTAGCAGGACAACCAAACCTGGATATGATGTTTTCCTCCATGAACTTTATGATCACAGTATCTGTAGCATTCCTTGCAGGTATGGCTTCCACCAATTTGGTGAAATAATCAGTGGCCGTTAAAATCCACTTATGTTAACCACTCTATGGAGGATGTATTTCACCTATAAAATCAATACCCCATTGACGGAATGGTTCATCCACATGCACTGGAATCAGGGGAAATGGTGTTGATTTCTGTCTCTCAGAAAATTTTTGACATTTATCACATGCTCTTACTCTGGAAAAAACATCTCCAAAAAGCTTTGGCCAATAGAAGCCAGCTTTCAGAATTTTATGAGCAGTGGCCCTCCAGCTATAGTGACCTCCACAGATCCCTTCATGAAATTCTGCTATAATACTTTCGAATTCATTCTCTGTGAGGCACAGGAGTAAGATGCCTGAGGGATCTGTCCAGTATATCCGACCATTGGCGACTATGTACTTCTATGATTTCAATCTCAGCGCCCTGTATTTAGTTTTATCACAACTTGGAGGGCAGCTGAGTGTAAGGAGATATTCTACTATCTCTTTGTACCACTGATTGGTGCGGTACTTTATATGTGTTTCTAGAGTAGCTACCCCAATTCCATGTCGTTCTTCTTTCTCCTCAGATTCCTCACCTGCTATAATGGACAAATTTATGCCCAGGGCTTGACAGTTTGATTCAGATAACATTTTGGCAAGCCCCTGTCCTTTGATCAGCTTAGTAGGGCGGATGTCTAAATCATACTCCTGTATTTTGGCAATCCACTTACCCCTTTTTCCTTCACTATCCCCCTGAATAAGAATATCTTTTACAGCAGCTGCAGGCACGAATGCAGTGATATGGGATTGTAAGATATATACACGAAATGATTTGAGGGATTTCACTAGGGCGTATGCTTGCTTTTCCAATATGTTGTATTTTAATTCTGCATCAAGGAGCACTTGGCTGAAAAAGGAAATAGGCTGCTCATGCCCTTCCTCATTTTTCTGCAATAAAACTCCTGCTATTGTATGAGGTGATGCAAAAGAGAAAATCATGAAAGGTTTATCATAATCTGGTCCAGCCAGCACAGGGGCTTCTGCAAAAGCATTCTTTATCCTGGTAAATGCCTCCTGTGATTCTTGTGACCACTTTACCTCATTATTCTTCTTCAGCATATCTGTTATATGCCTAACTATCTCAGCATAGTTAGGGATAAACCTTCTCAAGAAATTAATGCGCCCTAGGAATACTTGTACTTCTTTCTTATTCCTGGGAAAAGCAATACCATTTATAACCTCTACCCTCTTAGGATCTATCTTCACCCCATCTTTAGTCACGATATGGCCCAAAAGCTTTCCCTCTTCTAATGCAAATAAAGACTTTTGAGGATTCAGAGAGAGACCATACCTTCTGCATTTCTCAAAAGTTCTCCGCAGATGTTCAATGTGCTCAGCATCATTCTTGGAAAATACAGTGATATCATCGAGGTAAACCACCAGGAATTTATCTTGCTCCCCAACAAAAGCAATATCCATCGCCCTCTGAAAAGTGGCCCCTGCATTAATCAATCCAAAAGGCATCCTGGCATACATAAATGTACCCCATGGTGTGGTGAAAGCAGTCTTCTTTTGATCCTCTGGAAGTACAGCCACTTGATTATAACTAGAGAATCCATCCATCATTGACATTCTGGAAGCTCTAACGACCCTCTGCAAGATGTGATCCATCTTAGGCAGTGGATAATTATCCTTTAAGGATGCTCTGTTTAAATTTCTAAAATCCACACACAGCCTTATTTCTCCATTCTTCTTTCGTACAGGGACAAGGTTTGCCACCCATTCAGAGTACCTCAATGGTACAATTATTTTGGCCTTCAACAGCTTCTTAATTTCTTTCTCAATAGAAGGCAGCAGCAGGGGATTTAATTATCTGAGCTTCTGCTTATGGGGCTTTGCATTTTCCTTCAATGGAATTTTGTGCTGCATAATACTGATATCAAAAGTTTTCAAATCCTGATAGGACCATGAAAACACATCTCTGTAAGACTAAAATAATTTATGATATAGCTTTTTATATTCTTGAGGGATTTTCCTAGACAGTTTTACAATTTTGGGATCAACCTTCATTCCAAGGTTCAGGTCTTCTACCTGATTTTCCTCTACCACTTTTCTTGGCTGTAGTGGGATATCATTCTTATCAAATAATATTTATAGAGGCACCAACCCTCTAGGAATAATGTTTCCCTTCAACTGCAACACTTTATTTCCTGCCACTTTCTCCTCCCAATTTCTTTCTGAAGTATCTTCAGAATCAACCTCTTCTTCATCAACATCAATCTCCATATTGGAGAATTCTCCTACTGTCTCTAGGAATCTCTTCATTTGTTCTTCATCTTCAAATACCTTCCAATGTTTGATGTTGTCTAGGATTGAAGGCCGATAACACACCTCAACTTCATATCTTAAAAGAGGGTTCTAAGGTGGTCTAAATGCACTAGAAGCCACAGCAAGGGAATCAACCATCCTATTCTTTTCTCGGGGCATGAACTGGATACTGAATGCCAAGAAGAAATTTTATACCATGTCCCAAACTTCATTCCTATAAGCCCTTAGCCTAGGATGTTTGGTCTGACACTGATTCCTGACTTGCCTGACCACCAGTTCTGAATCTCCCAGAACTTTTAAGATTTGTATGTTCATATTCCTAGCTGTCTGCAATCCTAGCATAAGTGCTTCATATTCAGCCACATTATTAGTAGCTTCATATTCTAGTTTGAAGGAAAATGGGACCCACCTTCCTGTAGGAGAAATCAATAAAATTCCAGCCCCATTACCTTCCTTTGAATTTTCTCCATCAAAATGGAGTGTCGAGATTCCTGCTCCATGACTCTCTGAAGGCTGCTCAGTCTTGATCTGGAAAAAGGATGGTTCATGAGCATAATCTTGATCTTCTTCCAGCATTAAGCATGAAAAATCTCCTTCCTTACTGTATACTGGTGAATTTATAGAGTTGTCAGCCTTAGTCACCATCTTGACAAATCTAGTCTCCCTGTATAACCTCCTCTCTTAACCACCAAAAAATGGGATGATAGCATATGTTAAATCTAACTTGATTGACCCGCCAATTTTTGTTCCCCAGGACCTTGACAACAACATACCAAAACGAGCTGGGATGTCAGCCACCACGATGTCCATTACTACACTTTTTGATGGTATTTGAGCCAAATTGACCACCAAATCCTTAATCATCCCCAAGCATTTAACCCTTTTGGAATCAAATGAATAGAGGTATTTATATGGACGTGTGATTTGAAAACCTAGTTGTTCCATGACTGACAGAGGCATAATATTATGGGAAGCTTCAGAATCTAACATGCAGTTATGTAATAGCAGGTCATGGATTACTAGAGAGACATAGACGGAAGGAGTAGTGGGATCTAACTCCTCAACATGAGGGCCAAAAACTGCCATGGGTATTTCTTCTTGAAGGTTGAGACTATCTGGGATGATTGGTGCTTCTGGAGGGAGAATGAATGAGGTGACTTGAGCTTGATATGCTGGCTATTTCAATAGTTCAGTCAAGGGGACTGGGATTTTGAATTTTTCAAGTTCCTTTTGCAAACTGAAAACTGGGGGGGATTTCTCTATCACAACCTCTTTTGGCTCTTTATTTTCAGGTGGGGGTTTGACTTCCTTTGACACAGACTCGGTATTAGGAGGAATGACTACTTTTGGAGCGGAAGGAATTTGATCATTAGATTGCAAAGGTTGGTTTAGAGGGCCCTTACCTTTGCCTGCGATTTTTTGCATTGTAGCCTCCTTCTAAGAAGGTGTTTCCTTCTGGGGTGGCTCTTCTTCTTGCTCTTAGGTACGAGTCCTCTTCCTGGAAGATCTGAGATCATATCTTCTATTAAAATGTGCTTGTAGGAAATCATCAAATTGTTTACAATAATGATCAAATTCTGCTTCTTCTGTGTCTCTGGTATTTTATTCTTCTTGCAATGAGCACCTGACTTCATCATTTCCTTGCAAAGGGAATTCTTCTCCATCACTATTTGAAAAGGCAAGATTTGCATCCTCCAGTCCATAGGTAGCATCTTCAGTGGAGTCATCTACTGGACCTTCCAGGTACAACAGGTGTGGCACTTGATCATGTTGCTCCTTTGCTTCCGTTGGCAATATTTGCAAGGGTGGTTTCCTATACTGAGGATTGTATCCTCTGTTTGGAGGATTCTAGAAATTCCTGAAAGCTGAATTCTTGGCTTCCAATTCAAGCTTGACCATTTTCTTAATTAATTTTCTCATTTCTTCCATTTTGTCATTAGCTGAGTCTCTATCTTGGTTAGAGGTAGATGCCTCTTCTTTTCCCCTTCTTCTGCTATCTTGTTCAGGTCTTCCTTTTGATTTACTAGTGGAGGCAAAGTTTTCTTCTAGCTCTAGTGCATCGGCCTGAGCATCATCCAAAGTAGAAGGCTTTCTTTCTCTGAGGGAGAAACCAAATTCTGAATCAAATGCTGCTACAAAACAACTTTAGCAGCAGTTTGATGGGGTTTCATATCAACAGGGAGAATTAGATACAATTTATTAAATCTCTTGATAAATTCTAACACTCCTTCATTGTGTCTTTTCTTTAGTGTATTGAATTCAATGAGGCAATTTCCATGATCTTTCTTCTCTCCCCATTTCCTGAGAAAAGTGTCTTCCATGTTATCCCAAGTGGTAATAGAATGGCCAGCCAATTTCTTAAACCATTTTCAAGCTTCACCATCTAGATATTTCACAAATAGTCTAGGGACCACATCTAAATGTTCAACGTTAAAGTTCTTTGCAAAGGAGAAGAAATTGTCAAGATGTTTTTGGGCATCAATCTAATTTTCCCCATTGAATCTAGGCAAAATCTTCAGATAATCCTGGGGCATATCATTCAACACTTGGGGTAATGCCATGGGAGCATATTTATTCATCAAGAAGGCCGGAACATTGGCCATTGGAGGAGGTGGAGGTAGTGCAATAGTTTGATGAGTAAGAGGAGGAGGAGGAGGAAGTGGAGTATGAATAATAATAGGAATATACTCAACTGCAACTTGAGGGGTTGAGGGGAACAAAGGTCTATTAACAGTTGATACTTCAGTTACTTCCTTGACCTCTTCAGCCTCAGGGGTAGGATGAAGACTGTTTTTATTTCTGATACCCTCTCGGGGTGGACTATCTGAGTAATATTCAGGATTTTCCTCAGTGTTGTAGGGATTTTCTATTTGGACTTCTTGAGAGGAAGAGGATGGATAATATTCTTGAGAGAAGTCAGGAATATTAGAAAGGACTGATTTCCTTTCCCTCCAATTTATTCTATGTATAATCTGGTCAGGGTCAGACACTGAAGGTGTCTTTGTATTAGACGTATCTGACCTCAGGTGTGGCTTACGAGGAGCCAGGACTGAAAATAGATTTATCAAATAACAAATGTGGAGTCGCCAATGTGAGGGATCTACAACTCTCAACTCTCCATGCTCACCTACTTGAAGAGTGAATATGATTTTTCGAGGCCCAGGGATTCAGATTTTCTTAAATTCGTCCCCGGCAACGGCGCCAGAAAGATGTTGTAGCTCCTAGAGACAGCCTAGAGTTGTGATAGACCAGTGCCTAGAACATCTTAGCATAGCAAGGATCATGTAGTATAATGTACGAAGTTGTCAACTTCAGCTCACATGCTATCTCCTGTAAACAGGGAAATAAAATAGAATGGGACCAAACTCTCAGAAACTGACACAGGAAAAGAGATACTGCAGAGGAAAGATGCAAAACTCCAATATAAAAGAAAAAGACAATTCAGAGACAGCTTACTGGAAAGCGGGCCGATTCCGAAATACTTCACAGATATAAATTATCAGAAGGTGTATGTAGTGAAAGAAATATTGAGAAGATATTAGTTAACATTGAGCTGATACCCAGATATACAATACCACCATGCATGGGCTTACCAATCTAAGAATCAATACATAATAATAGCATTTTAAAAGCACCCTCCCAAAGAAACTAATATAGCAGAAGTATGGTTAACTGAATAATGGAACAGAATATCATGCATGAGCCATATTTAAAGCACTTGACTGATTCGAGCATGGGAATCAACTAGGATGAATCCATACCAAGAATCAGTGAGCCACTCGCATTCCAAAACATGATACAAGAAAGATGGATGAAATGAAATGTTCTATTAATATAACATAATAAAGAAAGTTACAGACTATGAAATACCAAAGACAAGAATCCTCTTTGACAGATAGAACTCCTCCTCACTGAGACCCTATGGGCTCTGTGCATTCATACCCAAGTTTTACAAAATTTTTACAAAAAGCCTTTCACTGCATAATTTTCTGATAAAATTTGGAACCTTTCATAATCTGTTCTTAGGGGGTTTTATAGAGAAAGAGAAAACCTAATAAATGAAGTTGGTGATAAACGTTTAATCGTATCATAAAAACAAAATGAAGGAGACGTGCACGCCCATGCTGCTTGATGAATTTGTGGTGATGCATGTACTCTGTAGCCTGTCTTCTGAAATAAATGATCTGGGTGAAAATCTCTTCAGGAACACGATATAGGGATAACCATATTTAACATTCTGTCCTTTTCTGAAGGTAAATCCTGCTGAAATGAAACCTGGAGGGTGTTTTTTCTTGTGCATTGTACTCTTTACCCTCTAAACCCTGAGTTATGATTTAAAATATTCAATGCCGAACACTGAATTCCTTGATATTCCACTGATACTCCTCTGTTGTTCCATTAATGATCTCATCTATGAAGTCGGCGCCTTGAATGTCCCTGCAGGGTTTGACAAATTTGAACCCTGTTTCTTTAATTGAACTCTTGTCTATTTGGCTTCCGAGGACTTTCTTCATAATTCTGCTCTGAAAAATGGTCCTTTGGCGTGTGCTCATCTCTTGTAATGGATGCTGCAAATTATGATAATTTTTTATTGCTGTAAACCTGCAAAACACAAAAAGTTGTGAATAAAATAAATGCATGGGGGACGGCAATGCAATGGAGGCGACTGTGGAGTGAAGCAACATGATAAAATGGCGGAGTCATGCAAGGTGGTGACGAAGAAAACGCAGTGGAAATAATGGCAGAAGGGCTGACCAGAGTTTATAATGTGGAACATTAAAACATAACATATGAATGTAATATATAAATGGCGGAGGAAGAAACGTGATAAGAACGTGGGATGATGACATGGAAGAAGACCGGGTCAACAGCGGGGATGATGAAACCTTGGCCGTCCGATCTCAGGAGGAGATCGACGGTTGAAAGAGTGATAGAGGTGATGGACAGTGGGCCAGGGGCGAGATTTGCCTATGGTTAAACCTTGTGCATCTTCGGAGCGCGATGGCCGTCGGATGAAGGGCTTCAGATCAGGCGGTTGTGATGAATATCGCTGTGTCACTTTGACCGAACAATAACGCGCGATGGAGAGCGGTTTTGGAACCGTACGCAGGGACACGTGGTGAGCGTTGTATGGAATTGTTGGCCCAAGGAGGATTACCGCCTACCGCCGAAAGGCAGTGCGATATATACCACCCGGTTTTGAACAGTGTTTTGGGTGCAGGGACCACAACGGCGGGAGGGCTGAGGTATGTTGATCTACGGCTTGATCGGACAGCTTAGAATGCGCCCGATATTCTTTGATAAGCGCCTAGTGATTTTTCACTCGGATCTGGCTTTTGGTTCCGTGGAGGAAAGGAGCAGAGGCTTAGCAGAAGGGGCTAGGCCTGTGAGATTTTCGGATTTACGATTTGTGGCCTTTTTATAATGCAATTTGAGGGCGGAAAGGAAACGATAGTCATAAAAATGATTTTTCAATGGTTGTAAGAGGGGATCTGAGGTGTATAAGCCAGTTTCCTGTGAAAACTTTTTAGGAAGCTGATTATGATCAACAGGTGGAATCAATTCCACTAAAGGTAAGTAATTCTGAGAACATCATTGAATTCATTGAACAATTTATTATTACCAGATTTGGTTTACCAACTACCTTAATGTTTGATTATGGATCTTATTTCTTAGGCAATTCAATCACAAAATTTTCTCTTAAAACATGTTTCAAAGTTAAATATTCTGCTAACTATTATCCTCAGGGAAATGGTCTAGAAAAAATAACCAACAAAAATCTCATTAGAATCATAAAGCGAACTGTTGATCAGGTTTATAATAACTGGCACAAGTCTTTGAAATTTTCTCTTTGGGTAGACCGGATTACACAAAAGGCCTCAATAGGCACTTCTCCATTTAGTCTAGTTTATGGGAAATAAGTTGTTCTTCCCACAAACGTAGTCATTCCTTCTCTATCCCTAGTCAAATTTTTTTGAGAAACTCCTTCTTATTCCTTGTGATTAAGACAAGCAAAAATTCTCAAGCTGGAAGAAGAAAGAAATAAATCTAAAGTCATACACGCTCACCATCAGTAGTTAGTTGAGACTTCCTTTGATGCACATTCTATTAGCCCAAAATCATTTCAACTAGGAGACCTAGTATTGAAGTGGGAAAAAGCACATGAGGAAAAGGGAAAACATACCAAATTCCAAGGAATGTGGCTTGGACCATTTCATATTGTTCAGTTAATCGGTCAACCAACATTTTTATTGCAAGATTTGTCAGGTAGGAGAGAATCCTTGGCTATAAATGGGCACATTTTGAAGAAATACTTTTCATAGAATATAATATCTTCTATCCCTTGTACATTATTTCTTTTACTTTTTATAAGAATATAAAGTTGAAATAATATAGCTATTGAATTCACAAATAAAATTTCTTTGAATATTTTATTATTTTTACTTTTATAAATAGTTACTCTTAAAGAAATATCTATAACATTTGAAAAATAAAAAGGTTTTGGATCTCTGAAAGATCTCTTGTTTTCCACAAAGTTATTTGTTCTTT
Source organism: Pinus albicaulis (assembly GCA_034641835.2). Classification (NCBI taxonomy): domain Eukaryota; kingdom Viridiplantae; phylum Streptophyta; class Pinopsida; order Pinales; family Pinaceae; genus Pinus; species Pinus albicaulis. The sequence continues at coordinate 234,167,678 of CM076578.1, forward strand.
GAAAAGCCTCCAAATTTATAAAATACTTCTGATCTATTATCACTCAAGAAAAGTATCTTTAACCAAGTATAAGACTCTTTGCATATAAACATTTTTAACTCTAAAATTGTCATCCAAAAACTCTTAAGGAGTCAATGATTCTCCCCATCTAGTACACTTTTCTCTTTTTAAGGCCCAATCTTATGAAATAAATTTTCAAAATAACTTAAAAGATAAGATGTCTCATCACGAGCCTTCTTACGATATTCATAGGGGAATAACTAAACGACATTACCAAAACTGCATACCAAAACAGGGTAATGGATTAAGATTATTTTAAGCAAAAGACAAGGGGTAGAATCACGAGCCAACCTGTTTAGTTAAGTTACAACCAATGAATGGAATTGTTATTAATTGGCCACTAGACCAAGACAATGACTTTTAAGTAGGAAAAAAAAAAGAGGAAATAAGAATAAATATATGACTTAGGATTTATCTTTAAAAATTGAATTCTTATTTGGATGGGATACTAAATCATTGAATGGTTAAGAGGTAACCATGTCAAAGGTTATTAATACCTAATCGTAGCAGAGGCTCTACCTGTGACAAATGAGGATATTTTAAACTAATCTACAAAGAAAATATGCTACTTTATCTTTTAACCTAGTCAAGACTGATTTAGACAAAAGAATTTTCATCTTTAAGAGCATATCAAGTGGATAATAATGAAGTGATTCTCTTTTTATGGCTCACAGAAATATTACTTATTTTAAATTTCATGTTATTTACATCTCTTCAATTAGTTTTATTTTGGAAAAGACTGAAATTTTAAAATTATCAGAGATAATTGGTTCTTCTAGTGAATCGTCAATTGTTGTTTTATGAAACAACCCCCCATTTATTTAAACATCGATTAAGGTTGTGAATAATAAATGGGGACCCTTTAAAAAAAATAGAGTTTAGGAATCATTACTTCGCTTTACTATAAGCTTTAAAACTTTAGGAATAAAAGGCATGAACCTTTTTCGCTTTGATTTCATTGTGCTTAGCGCAAATCGCAAAACTCACAAGCTAAAAAATTTGGAACAAATATATAACTTGCAAAATTGCGATAGCGCTATGACCTTTTTGAGTTATATGCAAATTCCCATTAAAAAGGTGAAAAACCTTTATAACTATAAATCGCATCGTGTCTCCCTAAAAAGATAAGAAAATAGAGATATCATTCGAAAACAAAATGAGATGAGGTTGAACTCGGTAGAACAATAAATGAATGTTGAAGCATATCAGAAATTTGATAAAGTGAAAAGTTTTGAGTTTTAGAGCTCGTCACATCTTGCAATCTCAAACGAAATGAAAGTAATGCTCACTTTTATAATGTGCGATATGTGATTTGCGCTGATCGCATCTTGCATACACTCACGGTAAAGATACATAATATGGATGCTTTCAAAATATGTGATTTGAGATATAAAATTTATTACCAAAGTGCTTGAAATAATTGGTTCGTTAATAAGGTCTAACAATTTAAATATTTTGATTGGACATATATTGTAAAATATGTAAAATATTTGATAATCGTTTATAGATATATTAATGAAATTTAGTGGTTTTGGGTCTCAAAAATATTGATATACTTCTAAAGCATGTTTCAATAAAATCACCGAGTTTGTGATTTATGGTGATTAAAATATGTTTCTATGTTCCTCTTCTCTCTTCATCTCAACTCTAAATTTCCTTGTTTTCTTGAATTTAGGAAATTACTCGAGAAAGCCATATCAACAGAAATTACAAAGAAAAGAAAATCAGTTTCCCAATCATCCACCTCTCCACTCTTTACGGATACTACTTGCAATAAGGATAGTGGAACTTCTTCGTGGGAAGAAATGTACAATTTTTTTAAAGGAGAGAATCCAAGAGAATTAAAGAAAGTAGCAATGACAGATGCAGCTAACTCATCGGAGCCTTCCTATTTCTAAGATGTATGTTCATTCTTACATAGGATATCTGTTATACCAAAGATTCTACCATACACTAATATGTTGAGATGGGTCATCGACAATCTAAATGTAGGAGACATGACTTTCAATAATTCCAGACATGAAGACATGGGTTCATTCATGCCCAAATATTTGCATGAACTACCATTTCCCAATTCCATGGAAGGCTTATGATAAAGGTTTCCTGGAAAAGTTTGCAAAGGAAAATCAAGACCCGATGAAGGTAGTGAAATAATTGAAGGCTGATCAGGGAAAATTAAATCGAGACAAACTCGGTATGTATCCAATAGCACAATTACCATCAGGCCACTGTTTTGTAGTAGAAATGATGTGTATATTCTTTTATAAACCTGATACCACCAAATTTTCTATTGAATGGGTTCCCTTAATTGACACTATCGTCAATTATATTATTATGAATTGGGCAAATATTTTATGAAATAATTTGGCCAAAACTATTATGGAATACAGAACAAATAGGGTCTTTTTTACTAGAACAATCCCTCCTTTTTACATGAGCGCATATATTATGGAAGCTATATGTTTCTGCTCAAATTTTCCTGTTATGGATTGGAAATGGACGAGTCAAGACCCTAGTCCAATTCATATGTATCATAAAGCCCCGTGGGAGTCTGAATTTCGTTCCCATTTTTATAATATTTTCCGTGGTGTCATGTTACCTATCCATCAAACCATTTTTACTGAGAAATCCCCTAGAATTTATAAATAGTCCAGTGTAGATATTATGCCTGTGGCCAGATGGTTTGGAGAAGAGAATTTTACTAATTTCATAGTTTTCGAGAGTCTTTCCCCTCCTCACGTTTTTCCATATTATGTCCCAGACAAACATTTTGGTAGTGAAATTGCATACCAAATACTTGGAAATGGTATAAACAAGAAGCTCAAGGATTCAAAGAAATTTATTTGGCCTACATTTCTAGTATAGTGTGGTACCTTCTCTCTTTTTTTATATAGGTCATACAACAAAGGAAATTCCAAACATTACATCTTTGAATCTGGCTTTGAGGCCAGGGAGGCAGTATGATCCCAATAATGTGGTAAAAATTTTTACTAGTACTCTTAAAGTTAGACCTTTCATGCATGAAGAAGATGATTTTGAAGATTTGTTTGAAGGAACAGAGAAATTTACAAATGTATTAAATATGTCATCCAATAAGCTTAGTGTAGCAAACATCAAAGCTTTTCATGAATACAGAAATAAGAGATCGGAAAAAGTCCCATTGGATTTGTTACGGATAGAAGAAGTCAGAGAGCCAACTCCTAGTATAATTTTATATGATGAGGCAAAAGGTATGTCTGAAGATGAGTCATAGGAAAAAAGAAAGTAAATATTCATATAATTCACAACATAATTCCCAAGATTCAGATCATTTTGAAAATAAATCTGAAAGTAAAAATGAGAGCCCTGAAAAAATAATTAAAGATGTAATCAAAGGAATTGTTACACACTCTAAGGAAGGGATAGACACTTTTGAATTATTAAAATATACCTCAAAATAACTTCAGCAAGTCCAAACTACACCTGATCAAACAAAAAAATATCAAGTAAAGCATTTGGGCAAAGAATGGCAGAATCTTAGTAAAGAACTTTAGACACCGCTTAATCTTAATCTACAAGGATCAACAAGTTTTCACACTCCTGAGAAAACTCAGAAGAAAATAGAAACAAGAGTATCACCTCAAAAAACCCCAGAGGTTCAAGAACAGGAAATCATCTTGGCCTTCCAGACAGAAGATTTTTTTTTGAATATTGAAGAACTACCTCCATTGGACATTTTATACAGTCCAAATCACAAAGTTGTAGAAAAGAGGAGGAAAATAAGAAGATTTGATGAAATAGTGACAACCCTCAATAATGAATCAATGGATATTGTTTGGAAAGACACTTTTTTCAATCCAACAGAAAATCTTACTAAATTTCACAGTTTGCAAGGGCATATGCAAATGCTATTATTGATAAAGTAGCATAAGTGAAACTTCTACTTAGAAAAATACAAGATAGAGTTCAAGAGCTAGAAAGAAAATTGGAACAAGAAAAGCATAATGCCAATAATAAAGTTGAAATGAAAATATCATAGTTCCAGAAGGAATTTGAAAGGTTGAAGTTGAAACATAAAGTTCTCATTTATGAAAAGGATGCACAGATAGAAGAAGTAATGGATAAGCTTAAAATTCAACCTCAAGAAGAAAATCTCATAAAAGAAGCACTTGAATGGAATTCACAGTTGAAATAGCAACAAGAGACTTTCTGCCAAAAAATATTTGCTACCAATTCATACTGTGAAACAAGTAAAATATTGACTCAAAAAGTGGCAAATAGAAGATTGGAATGTGAAAATATTCATAAGAAAATTTCTGAATTCATTTTATGGCGAGAAACTGAAAAGGGAAGAAAGTTGACCTCCCGAATATTGACAAGTTTCATAAAGATATTTTATTTAAAGACTAAGAGATGCAATTGAAACAAGGAGAGAAAGCAGCTTCAAAGGGAGCCAAATTAGAAAATGAAATAATTGAGTCTATGAATGGAAATATTCATAATTGTAAGCTTATTAAAGAATATACAACTGGAGGAATTGTAGAGGTCAAAATATTGGAGACTCAGTGGAAAAAAAACATTGAAACACAAGCAGAATCTATTAAGCAGATAACTAAATTGGATCAAGCATATTACTTGAGTTTCTTGAATATATTAGACCACATCATCAGTTCATGACTCTACAATATTTAACTGATTCCACTAGAAAATCGTTGCCAACACTCTCAAATGTCTTATTCAAAGGACAAGTCAAATCAGGGATCACTCAGCTGACTCAGTTAAATCCAATGATGGATATTGTTACACCAATTTTTGGTCCTCTAACTTGTTACTATTAGATGGAACAAAGCACACCATGTAATAGTAATTTTACCCTAGTAAAATTGCTTTTACTATGAAAAATAACTTAGTACTCCATAATTTATTAAGTTGTTTATGGTCTAAATAAGAAACCCCATGAGGAATAACTGAATAAATCCTTATTTGTTTGATTTTCCTCAAGGGAAAATTAATTAAACAACAATTTAATATTCCTTGTCATATTTAATCCAAAACGGGGAAAATTAATTAGATAAATCACTATTTATCTTATTATTTTCTAGGAATAATTATTTAAAACATTCTTTAAATAATATTCCTTGTTAAATTTGACTAAATCATTTATAAATAATTGAATAAATTTTTATTTATTTTATTATTACTCAACCATATTCTTAAAAATAATAAATAAATCATTTATTTATTTATTATTTACAAATAAAGGGATTTCACCAAATTCAAATTCTCTTTCCCTCCAACAAAAATAATAAAATATTCCATAAAAGTTGGATCTGGATTTGGTTAATAATATTTTAATTATGTACCAATATCTATAATAACTCAATATTTTTTTATAAATAGAAGGGTTTTTCCATTCATTCGCTACCTTTTGTTGCCAAAATATCACACTGGATCTATACTTTTGGTCTGACTTTGATCCTCCATCATTGTCACATTTTTCTACCTTTTTTCTTGTGAGCTCCCCTTGAGTTCCATTTTTGTCTAGGTTTTTTACACCATCAATAGAGACAAATCTTAGATTTGAAGCACTGAGGACATAAAAGAACCCATCCCATTGAGGGGGGCTGGTAACATCTTTCTATGTTTCCTTCCCAGGTGTCATAAATAAGAAAATATTTAAAAACACTCTTGTCTTGTTCATTGGATGCATGGAGCAACTCTTGCTTTTATTTGTTGTTTAATTTCTTTAGCTGCATAGATCTGGCTTCTGTAGCATTTATTCTGACCAACCAACTACATGTCTAAGGAAATTGACAACCATCTTTGATGTTAGGGCGTTTTGTTATGCATAGCTAAAGTGAGATTTTTTTGTACGCTTGCGATTAGAATTCACACTAACAATTGGCGACTCCATAAGGGTTTATAATTACGACCACTTTCATTTTTCAAATACCTACATGATAAGCTCCTTCAACCCCTAGGGTTTTTCTTTAGCATCTTATTTTTCATTTCTTGATGTTATTTTTAACCTTTAAAACCCTAAAACAGTAAAAATTCTAATTTCCATGTGTTTCTAGGCCTATTGCACAAGTGACAAGTATCAACCGCAGTTGAGACGATTATTTTTTATGAAACTTGTTCTTGAGATGGCCAGAAGTGCAGGTCACACTTTTTGGGTCAAAACCTACGACCTCAACCTTCAAGATGCAAAAAAAAACCAGAAACCTGTGACCTCAACGTAAAACAGGTCGGAAACTATGACCTGAACTTTTTGCGGGAAATTTTCTGTGATTTTTCTGGGTTTGTCTAGGCTATTGTTCAGGGTTGTCTGACCTCCCTCTCCACCCTTCTTGGACTTTCACTTGCTCTATTTTACTCATCGAAGTAGGAACCAAGACCCTTAGGGCTTCAGTATGCTTCCACCTTTTTAGGAGTTTAGTTGAAGTAGGTCGTCTAAGATTTCAGTGTGTTCAGCCTTTGTTTTCAAATCTGATCCCGTACTTTCAGATCCATTTCATATTGGTTATTCATCCATCCAAAAAACCTCTTTTCATTTTTTTTTTGTTCCTCCTTTAGGGTCCCCTGCGTTTTCCTTCATGTTGTAGCCTTTTGCCACCTCATTTGTAGCACTTTTCCCTCTGGATTTTTGTTTTTTTATGCACATATTTCTAGTATATCTAACCTTTATATCCCTGTCCCTCCCAAATTTAGATCCATTGGCCATTTTGTGTGTTTTTACTAGATTTATCCCACCCATAGACTAGTTGTTGGAAAGCCCTCCTCCTTGGGTTTAAATTGATGCATATTTAGCTATTTATTTTCTGTCATCTTCAGTTTTCTTTACTGTCATTTTCATATTTATTTACAATTATACAACATTTTTTTCTTTTTTCTCTACACATGTTTGGGTTTAATTAAAATTAACACACTTGTCACATACACACACACCCTAACTGAAAAGCTCCTGGTTTACATCGCTAAGCCAAGACTATAACATTGTAATCAATAGATCTTGCACCTCCCTACCCTTATTTCGACATTGTAATAATTTTATCATGTGCCTCCTTTCCCTTGTTGGTCCCTCTTCCTTCTATGATCTATGTTTTTTTTCCATCATGGCACCCCCAAGGCAGTTATCCCGGAGACTTCTTGGCATTCATCCTCAGTTTCTAGTAGGAAGACCTACTCCTCCGCATAGGTTTCAAGTTCATCCTCCATCGATTACCCATTCTGACTCTGCTTCTGGTTTATTAGGTTCCCCTTCTGGTTCTATCCCCGACTCTCCTCTTGTCACCTTCAGCATGTCCGATTCAGGACCTAACGCTGGTGGTAGCCCCGACCCTAATGCTGGGAATGCTACTAGTGCGGCCGCAACATGAGCTAATTTGGTTTCTCCCTTGCTCTGTTATATGGAAAGCCTCAGTCTTCTTGATTTTAGCCAGTTGATTAATGACCCCATACACCATGATCTTGGTTGGCCTACTATGCTAACCAAGATCCCTTTAGACATACCCAAGATTGAAGGTCTTGCTGGAGAGGATCCTACCAACCATGTTTGTTCTTTCCACATGTGTTGTTCGTCTAACTCCATCACCGATGACTCCATCCATCTTCGGTTGTTCCATCGTACGCTGATTAGAGAAGCTGCCAAGTGGTATGTTGGTCAGGCCACTTCCTCTCATACTACTTTTGCAACTCTTGCCTGGGATTTTTTGTCTTACTTCCAACTTCCCCTTCACTATGACACAGGTACCGAAATCTTGACCTGTTTCTGTCAATCGTCTGCAACCTGCCTATCTGATCATGTCCAAGATGGGAAGAGAAGAAGGAGCCTATGTCAAGCCCCTACCTTCGAAGACCATGTCTACACGGACTAGTTTCTTAGATCCCTTTTTCCTGCTATTGGCAAAGATGTCGCATCTCATTTCCCTCAGGCCCAAGAAGTTTTCCTCTAGATTGTGTTGAAATATGACCTGATCTACAAACAATTAGGTTATGTTTATACAGTCTTACCTAATCTCCCTAGACCCAGTGGTGCCAAAGCATCGAGGGCATCCCATGCCACCGATGGTATTGTTGGAGCCCTTTCTCATCCGTACACTCATCCTCCCATGGGTTATGGTTTCCCTCAGGGAGGGGCCAACTCCTCCAGCAATTTTCCCCCTCCCGGTTGCATGTATCGAATATATTACATGCATCCTCCTTTTTCCCAACTTGTTTACCACAATGTTTCCCAACCTCCTTATTATCCATATCTGCAGCCTAGTGCTCCAGCTCCTCCAGCATTAGCACCTCAACCTCCCTTTCCTTCTCAACCCCTGCAATAGCAACCACCACCCCCCAGGGTTAGGTGTATGCACAGTAGGTTGTGACTAATCCTCATACTTCCAAAAATAAGAGGAAAGAAAACCAAAACCAACCTGCTCCAAGTAATCCATGAAATAATCCCCAAGGGAATGCACCTAACACTACAACCCAGCAATAGGGCACTCAACCCAAGTAGGACAGGCCAGTTCGCATGAACAAACCTTATTATTGTTGTAGTGTCTATGGTCACTACACACATGATTTTCCTCTTTTACCTTAGATGTGTTAGATGTGGGAAGCTCAAGCAGCATCCCAAGGATAGCAAGCCTCCCCTTCAGTTTCTCCCAATGATGCCCCTATCTAGCAGGATGTGTTTACCAATCCTTTCCCCCAGCAAGGATTTGTGGCTACCCAACCCCCTGAAAGTTAAGCAGCCACTAAAATTCCTCCATCTGGTACCTTTGATTACGATATTCACATGATGAACTCTGACCAACCCATTACCGTTGACCTCAAGCTTCAGACTCAGTCTCGTCAATACAACAATCCCCCCGCTATGTCTGTCCTCGAGCCACCTTCTTCAGGTCCCACAGAGCCTCTTTTGACACCCAATGGTCCTTTACTAATCCCTCAACCTAAGGCAGAGGTTCATACCAAGATCCCCAAGGGACCATCACGTTGAAACACTACTTCTGTTAAAGCTGCCCATTCATATAATATAGTAGATGACTTGGCACAATCCCGTGCTTCCATGTCAATGCTAGAAGTCCACCAGTCGTGCCCTTCACAATGAAAATATCTACTGATTTCCATGGGCACTGTGGATCCTTTACATGATCGTTTGATTGTATTCGATGTTGACCAGTCAGAACTTCCCCCACTTCCTGCTTCTGTCACCTTCCAAATCCATGTCAAGATCCGGAATGCCAACGTCTCTCGTTGTATCATTAACGAGGGGGCATCCACCTCTGTGATGTTCGCTTCGGTTTGGAAGCAACTTGGATCCCCTTAGTTAGCTTCTTCCACTATCACCCTCTGTGTGTGGGATGGCCACTCTTCACAGCCCCTTGGCATGTTTTGCACTTGTCCCATTACTCTTGCGGACAAGACTATTTGTGTTGACTTAGAAGTCATTGATGCCCCCTAATACTACACCATTATATTGGGTCATAGCTACACTTATGCGATGTATGTTGTCCCATCTACAGTCCACCGTAAGATCTTATTTCCTCACAACAAAAATATTGTCACCATTGACCAATTGACATATTACGAACCGAAGTCTCACACCTCCCCTCAGTCCATCATCTCTTTGGTGGCCAGTAAAAAAATTGTCGAACCTCCGACCATTTTCTCACCCATAGTCTACAAATACTCCTCTTTGCTTGGTTCATTCCCTAATCTTCCTCCTCCTATCTCTGATCCCAGCTTGTCTAATGTTTACATGATGCAATCATCTCGGTCCGACCTCAAGCGGGTTGGTTCGACTAGTCAGCAGCCCCACCCTCCACAACCTACTCCTAGAAAATCGACTCAGCCTTCAGGAAACCCTCCTCAAGGCTCCTCATCTGCAGCTAGTATCCATGAGCCTATCTACCCTCCTATAATTGTTCCTCCTGGCCTTAACCATCTTGGAGTTGTCTCGTCTGGTCATTACCCCTCCGGTCAGATACCGTTTCTAGACCACCCCTCCTGGAGTATTTTTGGTATCTTTTATGGCTACCTTATCTCTTCCTAACATGATCCTGGGGATCATATTTTGGTACATTAATCCCTTAGTCATTATCCCACCTGGTCAACCTAAACCTTATACTTCTTTGACCCCATTCCAACTGGTTGCCATGACCCCTCCCTTTGCTTATGTGCCTCAGCCACGTCAACAGGAACCTACTCCTGTTGCGAAAGCTTTGGGTGAGGGGGAAAAAGCTCACAAGAAGGTACCTAAGGACAAGGCTGCCGAAAAATCCCAGCTCCTCCTCATCCTCCAAAGAATACCTCTTTGTGTGCTTTGTGTGAAGTTTTCGGTCATACCACCCATCATTGTCCTGAATTTCCTCGCATAAAGCCCATGGTTAATGTCACTTTTCCTGAGTCTAAGGTACTTGAAGCCTCTGTTTCTTCCTCGAATGTAGCCAAGAACCCCAAGAATATTCACAACAACCACCCTTGTGCTTTGTATGATCTCGATGACAATTATACCCATATTTTTCCCCACCTCAAGTATTACCACACCTCTTTGAAAGTAGTTCAGGAGTACGAGACGGAATAGAACCAGTCTCCCTCTCCTTTCCTCCCCCAGTATGATTCAGGCCAACCTTAGGATACCTATGCTCCCATTGACATTCACCCTCCCGATGTCGAGATGACGGAGTCTTCGGCCACTATCCTCTACCTGTCGTCATCTATGAGATCCACAGTGGAAGATCCCTCTGGGACTTCCCCTTCTATTTTTCTTGACCTCCCTTCAGCGATCACCCTGGGCTCAACATCAGTGGATCCCTTATCTGCTTGTTCTTCCATCACCCTCCATGACAATGCGCATGTGAACCTTTCTTGTCATGACGATGAGTCAGGTAGCTTTATCATGTCACGTGGTTACCCTTCCACTAGTCACCCCATCTTCTATTGGGATGATGACACCATGGAAGCCTTTTCCACCCCTAAATTCATCTTTCTCACCCATAATAGTAATGGCACCATCCATGTCTGTAGTTACTTTCCCGACCTAAGCAAAAGCTGCCTCCAAGGAAACTCCCACACACCACCTACCTTTCGGTGTGCGGGTGGTAAACATCCTACCCAGAGCACTTCCTCTAGTAGTGTTTGTTTGATTTCTACCTTGCGTTTGGGTTTCCAACATTCTTCATCATCCTATCATTTGTTGTCTTGTGGCACCTTTCAAATGGACCCCCCATCCACACCATATATCGATTATGCCGATGGTGCAAATTGCTACTCCTGGAACCTAGCCTCGGCAGCTTGGGCCATTTTCCCCCTTGCATTCACTTGTTATCTCTAACGGTGTCTGCATTGGTACTGCTAGCAATAACTAGCCGAATATGATGCAATGTGAGGTTTATTAGCCGATGCCCTTTCCCATCGCATCCTTCCCCTTCATGTTCGTCTAGATTCTCTGCTTCTTGTCATGCAATTAAATGGTGTCTATGGTGTGCATAATCCTGTCCTTATTAGAAGAATTTTACGAGTGAATATTTTGATGCGTGAATTTGAAATAATTACATTTATTCATGTACCTAGAGCACAAAATCACTATGTAGATAGCATTGAAAATAATATTCTAGATTGGAATTTATCACATGCATTTCACACATGAAAGTAACAATAAACAATAAAACGATGCATATCCATTATATGTGTCGTTCAAAATGTTTTAGAGTCCATCAAATCTGATACATATGACATGCCCATAGCATGTTACAAAACTCAAAACTAGGGGCACCACATGCCCGTACATCTAATCACTATCTGGAGGATCGTGGGCCAATGGCTTGGCTCCGAAAGCTCATAGATCGTGCAATCCCTGTCCAGCCATCGCCATGCGCCGCATGACCCCTCGTTACTCCAAGGGCAGAAAAATAAATGGCTCTATGTACTGGTCATCAATATCTTGCCATCTGTGCTCTGAAACACTGGTCAGAAGCCTCTCACATCTATGACAGATGTCCTTCAGGAGGGCAACTGCATCCTCATTTTGTGGACCCCTCGACCCACCAGGTGCTATAGTTTCCGATACTGTAGGCCGCCTCAAATACCCGGTCGGTTTCACCAGTGCTGTATCTGCATACCAAAGCTGAATGAATCAGTACCATATACAATATTCAAAAAATTTGAAATGCAAATAAAATATTAGCAACTTGTCACTTGCCTTCAGGCCCCCATGCTCGACCTGGTGACAGTGGCATGTTCGATTCCCCATGATAACTCACCCCACTATAGGGATAGTGGTCTATATACAGTGGCATCTAATCCCAATGAGTGAAAAAATTAGGTTGGCACACCTATCCGACTGCCCCACCTCCCCCTCTGCACAATAGCCACCCCCAGCGGCGCATCCTGGGCTCTCTCGGCCCCCCATATTGGTTTTGTATGTGAGGTCAAAGTGTTGGGATCTTCTCAAAGAAGGGTGAGCACAACACTATGTCATATGCACAGTCATGGTTCACCTATCGCTTGCATAGAAATAAATTTCGTTTCAATGATGACAACATCATTTAGGCCCACCCATAGTTGGTGCCACTCAACACACTCTCAACAAGCATCATCTAACCCCCAATGATGTGGTGGAGTGCCTGGTTGCCCAGGATCCTTAGCTCCATTGCAGCCACAACACGAGTCTCTAGCTGCTCTAGATCGTCGATCGGTATCTGTGTTCCCTTCACATGGAGATCCGGTTGACAATGAAGCTCTAAAAAATCCATAATTTTCCACCCTAGCAGTAACATTGGTTGGGTATTTCCCACCATCCCAAGTGGCCGGAGACCAGTCAGAAAATATATATCCTGGAAATTCAACTCGATCTGGTGCCCCATGCACTATAAAGATCTCATGATCTAGATCCCAGTAGCAAACAATTCGGGCCAACAAGGGCTCTCCAGCTGTCATCAAAGGGTTCTCTAGAAACGTAAGGACCCCAAACCTGGCCAATGCAGTGCAGACAACAGGATCCTCTGGGATCTCCGACTGCAATGTGTCCATGTCTCTCTCTCTCTAGTTGATCCTTAACTCTACCATATATGCACAAAACCATCATATTTGTTACTGTACAGAAAGGAAAGATTGCTTTATAACCATAAAAACTCAGTTCTCAGCAAAGAAACATCACCAAAATCCATTTCTATAATAGGTCACACTTTTCAGGCCATTCCTGGCGACAGGTCGGAGTTTTCTGCCCAAAACCTGCTACCCAGGTCGTAGATATTGCCCCAAAAGGTGCGACTCGGCCGTGAAGAAGAGAAGAGGTCTGTTCCTAAGCACTGGGTGCCTAAAATAAAATTTCAAACCATTGAAATGAAAGAGCAGGGTTATGCCTCTTACCTAAAAGTGAAGGATCTTGATTCCAATAGTTAGTTTGTCCACTATGATCGTTGCAATATTTAGGGCCTTTCCTCCTCTCTACATTCACCACAAATACATTTGCAAATGAATCAAATTGGAGGGAAAATGCCTTATTAAAAGAGTAACCGATTAGTACCATTAGTACCATTAGAAAGCTCTTGCCGAGCTCTCAAATGGGTATCCTTTAGTTTTTTTGATTTGATATTTCACCTAGACACATTTTTCCCAAGAAGGGTCACTTCACCACTCCTCAAAATCAACTTTCTTCACTTGCAACACCTGTACTTTGGGAAACACTTTGCCTTCATAGTTGTCCATGCTCATTCTGATTTTCGTCATAATTAACCATCTTGTACTCATGTTTTTTATGGTCCCCACCGGGACTGTTCAGTGGGAAGCATCATTGAGTCGCCCTTGTTAGAGCATCTGAGTTGAGTCATCATCGCATCCATGGAATCTCTCTTGAGTCCCTTTATATCCCGCTATATTCCTCCACTCTTCATTTCCTTGTTCCTCTCTCGTGTCGCACATTTTGGCCTGCAGAAATACTTTCCCCTGTCCCTCCGAGTGTCGAGTCAGTAGCTGCTAGGTCATCCATGCCCTTTATGCTTTAACAAGGGAAGTTTTCAGCCTGCTACTTAGTACCCCCCATTTCACCACTATCCCTGGTGTTATTTTATCAGTTGCTCCACTATTTTCTCTTGTCCCTTAGTTGAGGATCCCTTATTGCCTCACCTATGCCAGACCTCCTTCTTTTGACATCAGCTTATTCATTCCAAAAGACAAGTCTAGAGGGCGGTGTACCTTGGTTCCATCTCCCACTCTTGTTCGATGCCTTGAATTAGGGAAAGGGACTCTTTATTTCCCTTTGACTTGATTGTTTCTCAGCTTAAGCTCCTTATGCCATGATCAATATCTGTATACTTGATGGTTTAGTGATGCAACATATTGTACCGGTGATTCCTAAGTGTGTGTAAGATTTTTCAGACCTCATGAGGGGGTGCCCCTTCAGGGAGCTCCCCACATACTCAGATGACTTCTCTACTACAACCATGGATGCAACTCCATAGATTTGATGGTTTCGGCCTCAAACGCTTGCAACGTCTCTTTAGTTTGCATATATAATTTAGATTTTCAAATCCCTTTCCTGTTTTACAGGGCCTCTTTGGTTGTATTTATATCTCATGTACTTAGATATTATTGTATAAGTCCTGACTGTTGTCCCAGGAAAAATATTTATGTGGGATCCATTATCATGTTTTTATCTGGCCCATGTTTATGCCAGCATGTACTATATAGTTCAGTCCCTTGTTTCTTGGACGCATTATTCTTTGTACTTGGATATCTCAGAAAGCATAGGTATGCCTCCTCTGCCTCATGTAGAATAGGTACTCACTCATAAAAGAGACTTGTCACACATGTAAGCCTCTCCTCCTCAGGGTCTTGTCCTATAACACTTTATTCTACCTTATATTTCTCTTTTTCTGAATCTCCCTTTGATTTCTACTGATTGAGTTTCTACAACATACTTCGGTCATACGATTAGCTCCTAACGCTTGCACACTAGGGGACAATATATTACACCAATTTTTGGTCATCTAACCTATTACTATTAGATGGACCAAAGTACACCATGTAAGACCAATTTTACCCTAGTAAAATTTCATTCACTATGAAAAATAACTTAGTAGTCCATAATTTAGTAAGTTATTTATGGTATAAACAGGAAACCAGATGAGGAATAATTGAATAAATCCTTATCTGTTTGATTTTCCTCAAGGGATAATTAATTAAACCCAAAACAGGAAAATTAATTAGAGAAATCACTATTTATCTTATTTTTTTCTAGGAATAATTATTTAAAACATTGTTTAAATAATATTCCTTGTTAAATTTGACTAAATCATTTATAAATAATTGAATAAATCATTATTTATTTGATTATTACTTAACCATTTTCTTAAAATAAAAAAATAAACCATTATTTATTTACTATTTACAAATAAATGGATTTGACCAAATTCAATTTTTTTTTCCCTCCAACAAAAATAATAAGATATTCCATAAAATTTGGGTCTAGATTTGGTTAATAATATTTTAATTATGCACCAATATCTAGACTAACTCAATATTTTGTTATAAATAGAAGGGTTTTTCCATTCATTCATTACCTTTTGTTGCCAAAAGATCGCTCTAGATCTATACCTTTGGTATGACTTTGATCCTCCGTCATTGTCACATTTTTCTACCTTTTTGCTTGTGAGCTCCCCTTGAGTTCCATTTTTGTCTGGGTTTTCAACACCATTAAGAGAGAGATAGATCTTATATCTAAACCGCTGAGGACATACAAGAACCCATCCCATTAAGGGGGACTTGTAACATCTTTCTATGTTCCCTTCCCAGGTGTCATAAATAAAAAATTCTTTAAAAACATTATTGTCTTGTTCATTGGATGCATCTAACAACTCTTTCTTTTATTTTTTGTTTAATGTATTTAATTACATAGATATGGATTTTGTAGCATTTATTCCGATCAAATAACTGCAGATATAATGAAATTGACAACCATTTTTGATGTTAAGGTTGTTTGTTATGCACATCTAAAGCGATATTTTTTCGTATGCTTGTGATTAGAATTCACACTAATAGATATCTGCCAGCTCAAATACCAAATGACGAAAGTAAATCAACCCACTTAAGTAGTCTTGTTATCTTTAATTTCTATATTGTAGTTTAGTTTACTGATTATGAGGAAGGTTTTTTGAAACCTCCTCAACTTTTTATGTAATAATCTATTTTTGACTTGTTTAGTTTAATATTTAAACCCGTCTCATGTATTTAGAGAAGGGTCGAGAATTTTATGAAAGAACAATTTGCGAAAGACTGTGCTTATGTAATTTTGTGAATTCTTTTGATAAAATATATGGAATATGATCTACTTTTTGGAGAATTGAATATGCTTTAATGAAATTTCACTTATGTACTCTTAAAGTATATTTGGATTGAAGAAAAGAAAATCAATAATGTGGATTTCATGAGTAGGACTTATCATAGCTGGTACTATTGTTACACAACAATTTGTCACCGTCCCTGCAATTCCCCATCTCGCAAAATTGGAGGGCTCATTCCGTGACCTATGAGCAGTGACATCACTTGAAACCACTTTCATGACATCCCTCTGAACATGAGCTTTTATTGCCCTGAAGACAACTCCTTGTGAAAAACCCTAAAAACACCCCTTTTTGCATTGGCGCGAGAAGCTAGTTCAGTACCAGCGCCAATGGGGGAAATCCTTCATATAGGGCGCGCCAATTAGCCCTCTGTCTCAGAGTCACACTCGCGCCAACCATTTTAAGGGGTGTTTTTTAAAAATAAATGGCGAAAGTTTCGTCCTAACCAATCCATAAACTGGTATCTAATTTGAGTTGGGAGGTTTGGCTCCGGATCTCCATGTAGAGGAAGTGGTTTTCCACCTCTCATGGAAGCTTCCTTGAGGATAGGGCCAATCCCATGATTATAGGGATCCCAACTCCCCTTCCTCCATCTATAAAATCTTGCTCATCTCCTTTGCAAGCTAGTCTCCAAGTTCCCAAGAGCCATCAGAGCCTTATGCTGTAAGAGCCTTGATTCATTCCCTTAAGGCCAAATCCAAGCAAGGAGATTATTGTCGAGACATCTGGAGAGAGAGGTTTGTCCCATCCCCGACAGGATTTTTCGAGACGTGTTCCGCTGGCGACCCTCCGAAGGAGAATTCAGCGTCAGGGCTATGGTTGTATTCTTCTTTGATTGATTAATGATAAGTGACTATTGGTTATGGTTCCACTCCTGTTGTTGATTATGATGATGAGTTATGTCTTCTCTGACTGACATATAGTTGCATATACTGGATTTTACGCTTGCGTTTGTTGTGTTTCTCGCATGTGCAGGTGTCCGGTCATGGAGATCGTGAGGGATCGTGATCTGCCAGAGCTAAGGAACGGGAGCGCTACTTTCTCTACAAGCGACAGCATTGGATTCCAGGTAAGCCTTCATCGCTAGTTGGTTTATTTGCAATTAGGAACCTGCACTATAGCATGTGACGATTGTTGCTAGACCCAGTCTAGGCTAGTAGGGATCGCCTCTGTCCACAGAGGGGATTTACCTCCACAAAAAATTGGCGACTCCACTGGGGAGTTAGCTTTTTGTTGTTTTTCTTTATAAACTACAAACAGAACCTAAAGTTAGCCAAATAGCGTTCGAAATGCTATTGCTCCGCATTAGCGAAGTAGATCAAAGCTACTTCAGTCAATCTCCGGTTTAGTTTATGAACTGAACATTTGGAGTATTGTCTTGTATTTTCGGTTGTTTCTCGATTCTGCTTGCTTGATCGGCTCTTTTGGCTAGCTCTTTTTGTGATTTTGGCTTTTGGTTAGCTTGATCATCACTGGTCTGCTTCTTGGATTGCTTATTTTTTATTTTTCCTTAGTAAACTCGGCTAGCGCGCTTTTTAGTGTGACAGTCGCGCCCACTAGCGCATGTTGTCAGTGTATTACTCGCGCCAATACCATTCGGGCGCTAGTTTAAGCCTTGCAGTCGTGCCAATCCTATAAGGTAGTAGGGTTTACTCTATTTTGAGCCTTCTAAGACTGATCTAGGTGTTTGGTCTTGGTTTTTTTACTGCTTGAGTGTTCTAGAGCCTTGTTTGACTGACTGTGACCTTCTTCCTTTGGTTGTTTGCCCATCTCTATCGATTTTACATTTTAGCCCTAGGGCATCTAGGTGCTATTTTGCATCAAGCCTCCCTTGTGAGTTTTTGGTTTATGTCTGTTCAATCAGCTTTATGATAGCTTCTCTGCACTCATTTGGTGGTTGTCTATCATTTTACTACGTTATTTGAGTGATTGGTTTCTTCTTCATTCGAATTATGCTTTGTCTCGCTTTGAGCCTAGATTACATGGTTCATTTGAGTCTTGGAGATTCTGCTTGAAGTGGTGAGTCTGGTCTTGGTTGGGAGAAATTCTTTTTTTTTTTCATTTTCAGGCGTTGGCGCTTGTTGTCAGTTAGCAACCCGTGCCAATTTTCCATTGGCGCTAGTTGTCAGTGAGCAAGTCGCGCCAGTTGGCACTAGTTGTCAATGATAAAGTCGTGCCAACTTCAGGGTGTGTGAAAATTGAGACTTTTTCCCTAAATCCTTCACCGGTGTGTCTTTCCCTTCTGGTCTTTTCACTGTATGAGCATAGATTACATTGCTCATTGTTTGAAATGTCTTATTTCCATGATTGTTTGATGTAAAAGGGAATGAATGCCTTGTTTTGATCTCTTGCTTTAGAAGTCCTCTTTCTGTTTTGTCTTTTGAGAATTTCGTTACAAAGTGTTTAGGCTCAGTGCATTCTTAGTGTTTGTTTACATCTCTTTTGCATTCATCGAGGAGATTTTGTGTTCTTACGGTTTCGTTTCAAAGTTTTCTTTTCATGCATTAGATCACATTCCATTGAAAAGTATTTTTTGGTTATCATTGAACAGATTACATTGTTTAATGATTGAAAAACCATTATGGCTTTACGATTGCATTCTCTGTGAAAAAAAGCATGCATTAGTAGGAAAAAGGAAATTGTGCCTGATTACAATTTTATAGTTTTTCGAAAAAAAGAGTATTTTGCATAGATTACATTGCATTATTTGCATCGTTGAATGTTTGAAATTGCTTTTGGATAGTGAAAGTCATCTAGTTTGGAAAAGTTTCGTTTTCAGTGTTGTTGTTTGTTGCATCATTGTTTGAAGCTCTTCCCTTAACTAGATAGCATTCATCGAATTGAAAGATTTCTTTTCTCATATAGCTGCATATAGGAGATTGTCAGATGACATTCGGTAGGGCCTGAAACCGAGACATAATTGAAGATCAACATTAAAATTTATTCAATTTACACTAAGGCAAAATTGAAAAATTAACGAAATATTTAGAGGTCTAGGCTAGAGACGTGTTCCGGCGTCTTTAAACCTAGTAGCTGTCGTTCGTCTCTTGGCTTTAGATAGCGCTAGTACGGACTTGTGCTCCCCGTACCATCGCGTATATAAAGGGAGACCCCACTAGGTTTCTATCCTTTATCCATAGGAAGCCGAGTCTGTCGCCCTATACCCGTGATACACCGGACACAACATTCAGGGATATTGCCTGCGCGTACGTTAAGTCCTTGGTTTATTTCTCTTTCATTTTGAAACCAAGGTGTATATTGTAGTTCACGGTTATTTGGTACACCGTTTGCCTAGCATTCCTAAGCAGTAATTTCGATCTTTACTAACTCTTTAAATTGGAAAAGATCATCAAGCGCTTGTCCTTTCACGCTTGTCTCAAAACTGAAATAAATAGAGTCACCTTTCATCCGTTTCTTGACTCTTAAAACATGAAACGGTGAAGTTTCTAAGTTTCAATGTGGTAAAATAAATCACCCGCAATCACACGCCCTGTTAGATGTTGCTTGTTGTCTGTTTGATTGTGCGCCTTGGTTTTTAGCCCGTGTGCGGTTTTGAGTTTTTTGATGGCAACTTTTCTAGAGTTCACCAACCAAGGAATCCCCTCCGATGGGAATCCTAGTCCTTTTCCTCCTTTTGGAAATGTTGGTGCTCCTTATATGGCAACGTTGTCCCTTCCTGGGTTAAATGTCGGATTTCCTGTTTGGTTGTTCTCAACCTTTGTGGTCCCAAATGTCTCAGCCACTGTTCAATCAGTTCCTCCATCTTAAAAACATCATGTTGATTCCAAGGTGGACCTCTCCCCTTCTTTTCCTATTTCTGTGTCCTCCTCTTCTACTTCGCCTAGTGAAAGTATGGATTCTAGTAACCAGGTGGCTAAGAAGAAGAAGAAGAAAAAAAAGAAGAAGAAGTTAAATAAAGGAGAGGCTAGCTCTGCAGCTATTGCGCCTAAGAAGTCTCCTCTTGATAAACCTTCCAACACTCCACGAAAAGTCAAATTCCCTTGCATGTTGTGCACAGGAGACCATCTTCTTCGAGACTGCCATGTCATTCCCAAGGTGCTCGAAGTATGGTCCAACGGTCGCCCGTCGTTGCCTTTGGCTTCCAGGAGTCAGGTTGGGGGCACGTCTTCAGCTAGTGCTGGTAAGGCTCCTAAGAAGCAGGGTAAGATTACCAATCCCTATAAGTTGTGTGAAGGGCACCATGCCATTCACCTTTGTCCGTATATGGATGAAGCCAAACGATTTTTGGACAGCTCAACTATTTCTACACCATGCCTCCCAGCTGGTTATAAACAGCTTTATTTGAGTCCTCCACCAGTTGATCCTACGATTGGTCAAGAGTCATCCTTGGTCGATCCCGCTCCCCCGGAAATTCAAATTCATGAATCCGTTCCCGACCAACCATTGGTCGTGGGATCGGTTGAGTTGGCCCCGTCTAAGGTGCACCAGGTCTTTTTCGTGGAGAGTGGACCTCATATTCCTCAGGTTCTTCTTGTTTCTTCAGATCCCTCGGATTTGGAGAAAGATTCTCCTGTCCCTATATCTCAAGAAGCTACTCCTCCACCTCCCGTGATGGAGGTCTCGGAGGATCCCCCTCCCACCTTCAAGATGGAGGTCGTGGAGGATGTTCCTTCTTCTTCCATAACACCAGGGGAAGACCATCTTAGTTGGATGGTAGCCCCTCCGAGTAGTTTGGTTGCTTCTTTTGATTGGAATCGATTTTCAGGATACCGCCTTCTGTCTTATGTGCCTTTCGAGATAACGGTACAGGCCTTTGGTCTGGTCGTACCCAGCACCATTATAGACGAAGGTGCGTTTGTTAATGTTCTATCCTCAACTACTTGGCAAGATTTTGGCTCGCCGTCGCTTGCGCCTGTTACGCAGAATCTGTTGGCATTTAACAGAAGAATGAGTCAACTATTAGGGATCCTTCTAAGGCTACCTATTACTTTGGGAGGTGAAACCGTCCATATGAACGTGAAGGTTGTTCCAGGCCCCTTGGATTTCAATCTGCTTTTGGGGCGCGATTACACCTATGCCATGGGAGCACTTGTCTCCTCCCTTTTTCATGTGGTCTGTTTTCCACATGAAGGAGGGATCGTGACCATTGATTAGCTTTCATTCTTTGGTCCTGATGTGGCAGCTGGCCCGCCATCATCCCTTCCTGGTTTTTATCCACCTGTTGTATCTGCCCCACCGCAGGTCAATTATGTGGCTACCTACCCCGTACCTATAATCAGTGATGATGTCATCATGCATAGTATGCTGGGGGCATTGGGTCCTAACTTATAAGATTTTTTCCTTCCATCATATGGGCAACTCTTGGAAGCGATGACTTCTTGTTCAGTATGATGAGGTTGTCGGAGCAGAGTTCCTTGTCTTGTGCCAAGCTCCTTAAACCATGAAACAAGGTGTCCCAAGGATAGTTCTTTTAATGTGTCAACCTCGTTAAAACAATGAAACACGTTCCCGCTCAATTCGAGTCTTTGTTTAGATCTCGTAAAATCCCAGTCGAGTCTTTCTCTTGATCTCGGAACTTGAACCTTCACTCCATCTGCCTTTCATATGGAATGAAGCTTGGGGGGCATGCACCTCAAATTGAGTCACCATGCTAGGGGGCATGATTACTTTTTCGAGCATAGTTTGTTTCCATTTAAAGCTTGTGTAAAAATGAAACCGATTTCAAGCATAGTTTATCTTTGTTTCGAGCTTGTGTAAAAATGAAACCAACTTCAAGTAGAGTTTCCTGATTTCAAGCGTGTGTAAAAATGAAACCTTTCCCATTTTACCTCTTGTCATTGCCATTTTATCAGCCTCTTTTGCCAGATGAGCCTTGGTTTTCTCACTCCATCGTCACTATCTGCTTGGCCGATCATATGCCTTCACTTGGTTGTTTTACCCGTTCATGAGGAACCGCTGCGATGAGTGGTCTTGTTAGCCAGCCTCTTAAACTTTATTTGTTCTAAGTAGTTCCACCATCACCGGAACCAGTAGCTTCCCTTTATACCACTTGTTCCTCTAGGAGGAGTCATCTTTCAGCTCTTTTCTGACTCTCTAAACATGAAAAGATTGCCGAGTCCCTTGTCGTTTCGATCTCGTTAAAGTGGTTGCGAAATGACATCTACCCAGTATATGTTTACCCCTTTTCGGGTTGGGATAGATTATTTACGAAAAAGGAATACCCTAGCCTATTGCGACTAGGAGGTTTTCTCAAACAAATTTTTCTACCTTTTCGGGTCTGAGAAACTATTTACGAAAAGGGACCGTTGGAGTTTACTTTTCCGCTGTCTTTTCAAACTCTCAAAACATGAAAAGACGCCTAGTTTTTCCTTTGTCAGACTCGTTAAAACTTGATGACATTGGATTCAGTCATAATGATGGTACCCGAGTTCCTCCTTCTTAGGGCTCGTTAAATGTACTAGGATGGGCTTATACAGCAAGCATATGGTATCCTCTTCAAGCTTGTGTAAAAATAAAGAGGTACTTGCCAGAAATGGTGGGGAAAATGGAACCAACATCATTGTTGTGTTGGCAGTATGTCGCTCTTGAACATGGCACTTGTCTGCATGCGTGTCGTGTTTGGGATATCTCATCTCATTTTTCACTTGCCTCCGTGGGTTTTGGTGATCCCTTTTGACCTCTCATCCTCTCTTTGCCTCATCATCATGAAATTTGATCTATTGATGTCAAATACTACCAAATCGACTGTCGTGCCACTGATATGTTCAAGAGAAGTTGACCTCTGCAAATTCCAACCTTCCTATGATTCTCATCCAATCTTAATTCACAAATACATTATGTTCCTTTGTCTTGTGTCGATGATGTGGGAAACACTATGGCCCACCTTCGTTCAAGGTCACTTCCTATCGACTTCAGCTCATTATCCAGGAAGCTGATCTAGAGACTCCCTTCTGGTACCTTGGAGCCTGCATGCCTCAATGGAAGGTTCTTCACGTTCGAAATGAGGTTTTCATCATTGGCCTCCGATCGAGTGATTCTATAGGTGTTCGATGCCAGCTCATTGATTCGCATGCCGTAGATTGTACCTGTAGTACCTTGAGGGCCATTTTCATTATTGGTGGTACCTCTCGCGTCTGTTAACAGCTTTCATCACTGGATGGTAATCAGACGATTTTCTTTCATGCTCTACTTTAGCTCACTTATTCACATGCTTGAACTTGTACTTTGTTCGGGTCAAGATGGAGGGCAAGAATCTGGATTTTATCTGTTGGAATCCAGGCTGCGATTTTGTGGATTGTTATTGGTTACATGACTCATTCACTGGATGGCTGTGACCATACCTGAGTCTATTTATCGATCCTCACTGGATGGCTGCGTCCATGCCTCGGATCTGGATTATTACATACTCTGTTATGGATGGTTGTGCCCATGCCACATATATATCATGTATTTGAGATATCAGTTGTACTTCTCTACGCAGGTTTTCTGACGGCAGTGTTTTCAGTTGGACACATTCTCATAAAGAATTTCACCCCTCTCTCTCTCTTTCAGGCCTCATGCTTTAGGGGGAATCTGTTACACAGCAATTTGTCACCATCCCCGCAATTCCCCATCCTGCACAATTAGAGGGATCATTCCATGACCTGTGAGCAGTGACATCACTTGAAACCACTTTCATGACATCCCTCTGAACATGAGCTTTTATTGCTCTAAAGAAAACTCCTTGTGAAAAACCCTAAAAACACCCCTTTTTGCATTGGCGCGGGAAGCCAGTTCAGTACCCGCGCCAATGGGGGAAATCCTTCATATAGGGCGCGCCAATTGGCGCTCTGTCTCAGAGTCACACTCGCGCCAGCCATTTTAAGGAGTGTTTTTTAAAAATAAATGGCGGAAGTTTGGTCCTAACCAATCCATAAACTGGTATCTAATTTGAGTTGGGAGGTTTGGCTTCGGATCTCCATGTAGAGGAAGTGGTTTTCCACCTCTCATGGAAGCTTCCTTGAGGATAGGGCCAATCCCATGATTATAGGGATCCCAGCTCCCCTTCCTCCATCTATAAAAGCTTGCTCATCTCCTTTGCAAGATAATCTCCAAGTTCCCAAGAGCCATCAGAGCCTTATGCTACAAGAGTCTTGATTCATTCCCTTAAGGCCAAATCCAAGCAAGGAGATTATTGTCGAGACATCCGGAGAGAGAGGTTTGTCCCATCCCCGACAGAATTTTTCGAGACGTGTTCCGCTGGCAACCCTCCGAAGGAGAATTCAGCGTCAGGGCTATGGTTGTATTCTTCTTTGATTGATTAATGATAAGCGACTATTGGTTATGGTTCCGCTCCTGTTGTTGATTATGATGATGAGTTATGTCTTCTCTGACTGACATATAGTTGCATATATTGGATTTTGCGCTTGCGTTTGTTGTGTTTTTCGCATGTGCAGGTGTCCGGTCACGGAGATCGTGAGGGATCGTGATCCGCCAGAGCTAAGGAACGGGAGCGCTACTTTCTCTACAAGCGACAACGTTGGATTCTAGGTAAGCCTTCATCGCTAGTTGGTTTATTTGCAATTAGGAACCTGCACTATAGCGTGTGACGATTGTTGCTAGACCCGGTTTGGGCTAGTAGGGATAGCCTCTGTCCACAGAGGGGATTTACCTCCACAACACTATTATCTTATGATTAAGTATTGGTTATGAGTTTACAATGATTTCTCTTTATATTGTGATATGTATAAAGTATGACTTACAGTTTATCATTAATGCACTTTTGTACAACGTTTTAGCTCTAATTCCTTACCAAATAGATAAATCAATTGATAGATGTGATATATTTCACATAATTGTTTTGATTAACTATTTATTCAAAATAATCATTTTACATAATTTTCATCTCTTTCAGTAATTGAATGATCTTTATTACTTTTTCCTGTAAGATATCTTTCTAGATCGCATCAATGGTAATTCTACTCAGGTTATAGGTTAAGTTAAATAATTAGATTAAATAGATACATATGTTTTGTTACTTAGATATATTATTTCCATTACTTTAAATTCATTCATAATTTCACATTATATCAAAACCCATCATTATCATAATAATTTTCTTTGCTCAGAAATTGGTTCCATTATCCCTAGTCGGAGCCATTACACCAAATGGAAAAGGAGTTGCTTTAAGGCCTGGACCGGGTGGTTATCCCCCATGTTTTTCCAATGGAATTTTAGGGCTTCAACATAACCTCAGGTTGATAAAGTAAAGTAGAGTAGCCTCAGGGAGTTGCATTTTTCTTGGTGCAACCAGGGCTCACCAATCATAGAGACTTTCTAGGGTGAATTTTCTTGGCCTCCCCTTATTAGATGGAGGTTTTGACATGTCTGGTGAAGTTCTCACAATAGTAACAAATAAAAATTAAAAGTAAAAGTAAAAAGAAAGAAAATAAATCAAGGAAACTTATGATCTAGGTTTTTAACAAATAAAATAAAACGACAAAGTAAAAAGAAAAAAAATAAATAGAAAGAAATTATACACCTAGGTTATGAGCTATGGAAATTAACATGTAAATTTTTTTCCTTATTGTAGTTTAAATCTACTCAAAATTCACTTCAAATTCGAAAAATACCCATAGTCGGTTTGATTCTTTGAAAAAATTCACTCAATAAATTTCACCACTCGTTAGATTTTCAAAGAAAAATTTACGACGAGTCCAAAAATTATAAATTCAATGCATGTCACACAATTAAATATCCTTCACCATTGGTTATAAATTCACTTAAAATCGAAAAGTTAGGGCAAGAGCAAAAATTATATGTAATGACCAAATATAAGTCACCATATAACTTCACCTCACGCCTGAAAATAATACATCACATAATTTCACCTCATTACCTAAAATTAAATCTCAAAACCAATTTTTTTCTCTTTGATTTTTATTTTTTAGTATTATATTTTTAATATATATTTGAATTTTAGTCTTGAGAGGTAGTTCAATTGGTGATGACCATGAAAATGAAGTGTTATGTGCAAGAAAGAAAAAATTTGAAATTCAAATCCCCTTGATTCACTTGTTTTTCTTTTAAATATACATAAACACCTAACTCAATTATTATAATACATCTCTTTTATTTCATGAAAATAATGGACTATATATATATATATATAGTTTCTAGATTAAGGAAAATTCAATTTTATAAAACTATTATATGTCAAACCATTTAATGTTGTCAACTTTGGATCATTGTTATGTAGCCCACATGGTTTTCAAATATATCTTATAAAAATGATAACAATAATTATAATAGAAAAAAATACAATTCTCCATATGACAGGTAGAGTTTAGTGGGTAAATAAAAAGTGTTTTTGATCAATACGGCCTGTTGAATTTATGCTTCAGAATAAGTAAATGAGAAGTTTATATATTTTGGAAAGTGGATATAGTACCTGTTTTTTTAAATAAAAGGAAAAGATTTGTATCTTTTTGCTTTTAGCAAGAGAATAATATTTGTATTTTTTTGTTTTTAGCCAGAGAAAAATATTTGTATTTTGTTTTATTCAATAAGTATTAATAAGCATTATGTTGAAATAAATAATTTTAAAAATGATTGAAATATTAAAAAGTAATTAATAATTATTTTAGTATTATTAATAATTTTGAAGGTTGCGAACTCCTACCAAATGGTTGATATTTTATGAGCATTTTCATGATTTTAGCAAACTTAATACTACATGACCAATCCTAAGTAGCAAGTAGACTCACTTTAAGTCTAAGTTGGTTCCAGCTCAAATTCTTTATTTTTCCTCATCTATATCATTGTTAAAGTCGCTCAGTTAATTACAATTAAAATAAAATAACTATTACACTTTAAATTTCAAAAAGATTATGTTAAATAATATAAAAATGCTAAGGTCCATTATGTAAGAAATCACTGGTCAGAGAGACCTCTCATAGAAAGACATGTCACTTAATTTGTCTATCTATAAAATAGAGGTTTCTCGTCAAATGGTTCTAGAAACAATTTGTTCTAAATGCTAATAACGACCTTTTGATAATGTATTTGTCGTCGGGTTATGGTTTGCAATAAATAAAATGGAGGTATAAGTATTCGATAAATAGCAATTATATTCTGGAGGTATACGTATTCGATGAATAGAAATTATATTTGGAATAGTATGTTTTTATATTTAATAATTATGCTTAATTTATTGTACATATTTTTCAATTTTTCTCACCCTAAAAATGTAAGATTTTTAATAATTATATTTTACTAAATAGTTTATCATTTTTGTGACATTAAGAGGAATGAAGATGAAAAATACTTTCTTTTTAATTATTTAATATTTATCTACTTAGAACTTAATTTCATAATAATTGTTACTTTACAAAATTTCTTAACCTTTTAACATAATGGGAGAATGGCATTTAGACTAAATTCAATCTTAGTGGGCCTCAACCATCATCATCATACTATCGAAAATATAGGTTTATATAATTATTAGATGGAGAGTAGAGAATAATAAGAAGAACATATAATTAAAGTAACAGAGACTTTTAATAAATACATTGGTTATTGGATTATATTTTAAAGTAAATAAAATAAAGATATATCTGTGTGTGTGGGGGGTGAGTAAATAATATTAACAATATAGTTAATTTAATGAATTGATCTCCAAATAACTTTATTACAAGAGAAATGGATTGTTCACTATCTAGAAACACCAACATATTCATTCCAATATATAAGTATATCCAATTTATTTTGTAGCCAAATTTTAACTTAGCTTCAGTTATTTCTGTGGTGAAAGAATATATTCAATTAATACAGTGTTGATTAGGACAATGATCATTATATTAAAATTTAGAATAAAAAATATAGACGTTATGTTGATGAACACATACATAGAGACACATACTTGAAGAAGGATAAAAAACGATTAAGAATGTCACTTAAAGATGACCGCTATGTCAAGTCTATTGCAATTTCTAAAATATCACGCAAGCTTTCTAGATTACTTGAGAAATTCCTAATCAGTGCATCTCACATAATCCACCTAGAACAAATCTCCTAGTGAAATTTGAACAATGGTATTCCACTAATGATCCACTCGTGCCAAATGACTTCAAGAAGAGTTGAGATGTACTTCTTAATGACACATGCTAAGTCGAGATGAATTTAACTAACTAGTAGTAATATAAATTTATATACTCCCTTAACAAATAACTTATAATATCAATAATGAATTCCAATATATTAGAAGTGAACACATATAATGTCAACCCTAATATCCAATACATGGAGAGAATAGGTATTCCCAATAAAATGGAAGATCACTATCAAGTAGATCCCCTTGTTATAGGTCATTTTGTCACCTCCAATCAAATGGCCTTGAAACCATATCAATCAACATCTATTGACAATTTGGATTCATCCCCTACAAAGCCAAGAACATCCTCTCTCCTAACGTTCCAAGAATTCTACGATAAACATCTCACAAGCATAATTTTTGGCCTCATCAGACATAGCCTTCATGCAAACTGCAATGTTGCAAGTTATACAAAGAGAAATGCATTGAACTGTGCATGTTTCTTTCACTGCAAGTGCGATGGCCTCTAGAATTCGGTAAAAACAAAAAAAAATGAATATTCTATTTCTAGAATATTCCCCAACAGTTTTAGAAATTTACTGTTGGATTAGAACTCAAAATTCTTCCCTTGAGGTCTTCTCTCTTATCCCTAGAACTTAGCCTCGCTCTAATGTGGATCTCAGTTCTAGAATGGTAAATCGAAAACCACCTCTTTTAGCCTTTAAATTAACTGTCTCCCATAGTTTCTAGGTTGGCTTTTGGAGACTCTTAGTTATGCCCTGATGTTTTTGATTTGTTCCTAGGGATCCATTATCCATCAATTCACATGAGTTGTGATTGAAGGCTTTCTTTATGGAAAAGGAAGGACAAGATATAATTTTCAAATCACGATTGTCATTAGACCAAAACCCGCATGTGTTATTCAACGACCACGTAGAAAAAGATAAAGATCCACGAGAGGTGGTTAGTCCATGTTGCAAAACACACGGGGAACATTGGTTTATCAAATGTCAAAAACTATTCCCCCTGATGTGAGACGAGTGTATATCAAACTTGTGAACTACATTCTAATACCACTTGTTGAAAATCATGATTATCATTAGACCAAATCCCGCAGGTGTTAGTCAACAATCGCATCGCCAGACATAAGGATCCACGAGAGGCGGTTAGTCCATGTCACGAAACACATGGGGAGCATTGTTTTATCTATTTTCCAACACAACATAGTTGGGATACATCTATAGGGTCAAGATAGGAAAGGGTTGTATCTTATGATACATTCATTAATACAAACAGTTTTTTGTTTTCCTATACTTATGTCTCATTTAATGCATATGTAGAAAAATGTGTGGAGTTTGAGGTTACAAGAAAGGAGAAGAGGAGAGCTTCCATTGGACTCCATGTATGTCTTTCTTCCATATTATAAATTTCTCTAAGGAAAGCATGGTCCTTTTGTCCATGTTGTTTCTAGATCAAGCCAATAGATATAGAGAGTTTTCTTCTATCCATAGAAGAAAACTATCCATCAAATAACTTGGCAACACAAGTAGCATGTAGAAATTATACAAACATATGTATATCAATGGATTCAATTTGATCAAACAATGTAATAAATCTATATACTTAATCCTTTTACAAATCAATTGCGGAAAATAAACACGATCGCAAATCACAACAAGTAAAGAAAGAATCAAATCAAACCACAACACAGATAATTTCGCGGGGAAAGCTTGCTGGTCAAAACCCTTCTATCATATATTGTGTATTCCACAAGGAATCATGAAACTATCACAATGCACTCTTCTCGCAAGAGTCTCTCGCACTCTGCTAATCATCTCACACTGATCCAGACAAAATCGGGCAAACACTTACCCAATGCTCAGCCTATCTTTAGCCTACCTTGCTCACACAATTCCTGATGAATGAAATCCCTATTCTTTAGGAATTTTAGTTGTCCTCAACTGCGCATAGTATCATGGGTAATCCTGTTGTGTTTTAACTGCCTCTGGCCAGTTTTCTAATAAAAAAACTCATAGTCAACTTCCCTTTAGACTTTGTCTCAACTGGGTATCAACTAGAATTGACATGCATGCAACTATTAATAGCAAAGCATCAGTTGCATGGAAGATCACTGATTGTGAATTAAATAAGATTTAATTCACTTGATCTCTCACTAGTGCAATAAACAGTTTCAACCAGTTCAACTATCTTTAACTAACCTAACTAAGTTAACTGATTACTTGGGCATTAAACTCATGCACTTAACTTCAAATTGAACTCTAAAACACATAGAATCACTCTGTATGCCTCACCAAGTACCATCAACTTGAATTCCATGAGCTAACTGAGTTTATCACACTCAGTTAACTATTACAAGTGATTATGAGATAAGATTACATTTTATTGTCCAATTTCATTAAGGGATAATCAAATTTGAAACATATCCAATTGATTAAATAAATTGAATTTCTCATTAATGTATCGCTAGGACCCATCACTACATGACCTGTGGTCCCACACTAGTGTAGGTGTTGTCATGTTACTTTTGGATGCCAATTTCACTGTTTCTTGTTGCAAACTTCAACCCTCCCTCTCAACAAGAAAGGAATGTCCTTGCATGCACACATGCACCTCTTACATGTGACATGAAACTCTTGCATGTGACATGCAACTCTTGCATGCGACATGCAACACTTCTCTAGTGTTTTTTGCACATGCAACTCTTTCATGTAACACTTAGCTAGTGTTTCTTGCACATGCAACTTTTGCATGCAACACTTCTAAAATTGAATAGCCTCCAAATAACTAAATCAGTATAATGCATATGTTATCAAAGTCTTCTGACTACTAGTACCTACTGCATGTGTCTATTGGATTCTATGCGATGTTGACATTTGCATCCATGCACTCTGCACTGTTGCCAACTTTGATTTGTGCTCCAGTATCTGACACCTGTCACTCTGATTTTTGTCTTCCTAACATCTGACTGCATCAATATAACTGATCCTACTACTGCTTCTCTATGGGCTCCTCATAGGGAGTTTCGATCCATGAGACTCACCATCTCTAGGACCATGCCCAAATTTTTTATTGGGATTAATTTTGCACTTCACTCCACCTCACACTAGGAGGTATAGTTGCATGTACTCCCTCTTCCCATCTGGCTTGAAATTTCTTTGCTTGAGTGGTTTCTTCCACTCCATGATCCTCCACATGTGGATGCTCCACATCTTGAGGTTAATTCTTTGGAACCAAGAGTTCCTCATCTGCATGCAAATAAAGCTCCCACTCAAGGGAAAATTGCATGGCTTTCTCACACTTCCCCATGGTACATCCATTGCATATGTATATCTGTGCAAGAGTACCTTTTGGAATCCCCGTAGAATTCTACTGCATTAACTTCAAAGCTCCACGGTGTAACTCACCCTCATCCCGACTCACCATTTTGTATGATTTACCCATCAATGTTGTGCATCCATCTACATAAAGTTTATAGACATTATTTACATGAATCCCAATATTCATGGATTTTCATATTTATTTTTGTCGAAGGAAAGTTTTTCCTTCACTAAAAACAACATCATAGCCTCTATTTGCTAACATTGTGACTAAAACTATATTTTTCTTCAAGCCTGGTACATGCATTACATCTTTCACTAAAAATGGTTTACCTAACTGTCTCTGGAAAGTAACTATACCAATCTCGGTAGCACTATACCTTTTGTCATCACCCATTTCAATATGCATCTAGAGGTCCTTCTCCTCCAAGCTATTGAAAATTTCTTTGTTTCCCATCATGTGGAAAGATGCACTGCTATCCAAGTACCACCATGATCCCTTTGCTCTTGACACCATGCATGTGATCAGTGAGAATTCAAAATCAAATTGTAAGGCCAAAGCCTCACCATATGAAGATCCTAAAGCCTCCTTGTTCTTCTTCTTTTGTGGAAAATTAGTGGCATAATGTCCATGCTCGTGACAGTGAAAACACTTCACTCTGGACATATCGCACTCCTTCACTTCTTCGCTGGACTCTGTTTTGGATTATGATTTCTTTCCCTTTACCTTCTTTTCCTTACCATCTAAGGCAAAATTTTCTTCATCATATTCCTTAGATGAATATCCATCCCTCATATTCTGCCTGAATTATTCTTGCACCAAATCCGACCAAAGTCATTTCCAATCTCGCAGATTACCCTTCCCATTGACAGAGTCCTGATAAATATGCCAACTCTTGGGAATTCCTAGAAGAGCTAGGCCCACCAAGCCATCATCCACGACAGTAATTACTACACTCCCAAGATCTTCTCAACATTGGACAAACTTGGTCAAGTATACTGGAATAGTGTCGCCTTTCTGCATTTTGATTTTCCTGAGCTTCTCCTTTAGTACCAATTTTATATGATTACTACTGCACTGAAATAGATCCGTTAAAGATTTCCAAATTGCATATGGTGCTGTGTTTCCATGGAGACTTGAGACAATGTGGTCTCATACTCCCTCCAGTAAGATCCTCCTTGCCCTTGAAACCTTATTTTTCCAAGCATCAAGATTTGCGGCATATACTGCAATGGGTTTGGGAATGTCATTGTCAATGAATTATTTCAACCCATTATCCTCGACTACTTCCTCCATCCTGTCTTTCCATGCAATATAATTTTAACATCTCTTGATTGCATACTCCAATATCTCTCTGTAAGTGCAATGACTCACAATGATTGTCATATATAGCCCACAATGCCTCCTGTAGGATGAAAAATTTTAAATTTGTGTGCCTTGCTCTGAGTTATGTTTTGATTACAGTGATTTTTCCTAAGTCTCCAAACTAGTTAATTTCTTTATAGATCCAACCGTTTTTTTAAATTTGAGTGTGATTTCCTTTTGCTGAGAATTTGCTTTCTTTTGTTTCTCCTTGTAAATTAGGATTCTTTATCACTTGGCATGATTTTTTATTTGATAAAATACTTTCATGTTACAATTTTAGTGTATGTGAATTATTTTTATTCAATAATCTAGTCACATTTCATTTTACATTACAGTTGAAAATTGAAAAGGAAAAGAAAACAAAATAATTTTCTACATGCATTAGGGTTTTGAATTGAATTGGAATAGTATATTTTAATATATTAATTAGGGAGTGTTTTTTTGTTGCATCATTGTTTTTTGCATCATTGATTGAAACTCCTTCCTTCGCTTAGATATATGTTCATTGAATGAAAAAAAGTTCTTTTAATCATTTTAGCTACATTTTAGGAGATTAGGTGAATTTGTGTCATTATCCTTGAAACTGAAACTTTAATTAAGATCAAATTTAAAATGTATTCAGTTAAACTAAGGCTCATTTCGAACATCATTGACACACATATAGGTCTAGGCCATAAGACGTGTTTCAACATCGTTAAACTTAGGAGATGTTATTATTTTCCAGTGTTACATCCCGAGGATAGTTAGTTTTCCACGTACATCGATGTATATCATAACGGTCTTTCGCGTACGTTCTGGTATATAGGATGGCACTGCACGTACATCTGAGTATATAACAATTACCCCATCGAATAGTTATGCATTAGAGAAAACTACTACACACTGCGCTTCCACGTAATTTTAGGTATATTTTGGAATTCCCCACTAGGTTGCAATCCTGCCATAGGTAACGAAGTTGGTCACCTTGTTAATTTTGATTCACTAAACACAACATGTAGGAAAAATTCCTTTACGTGCTGATGAAAGTATATTGTAGTCCACAATGACTTGGTAAACACTTTTTCCTAGTTACCCCTTTTTTATTTATGTTTTTAATTTCAAAAATTAATTAATCAATTGTGGAAGAACACCTTGAACACCCTTGTCATTCACGTATAATGGAAATATTTCCTCCTTTACCTCCAAAGGAAACATCTAGCCACTGTAGGAACAAGAAAACAAAAATTACTGAACCTGGTACGTCAGAAGCTACCCCTTCTTGAACCACATCCAAATCTAATCAACCATACTTGTCACTTCCCATTAGTACTGAAACTAGAGTTATTACTTTGGAAACTGGTGAGTTCGAAGTAGTTGAAAATGAAACTCTTGAAACATTAGATCCTAAATTCATAGAACCTGAATTGATAGATTCAAAAAATTTACAACCTGAGGTTATTCTACCTGATGAACCATAAATAGCTAAAGCAAGAAATTTAGGAACTTTTTCTTCTTTTTCTCTACCTTTAGCTGAACATCCACCTATCTTTTTGGGTCATTATGGACAACAATTTCCACCTAGTATTTATGAGCATAGAGAATATTATTGAAGAGCATTATCCTAACCCTAAAACTCCTATTTGCATACCATTACAACAGGATTTTCCTCCTATATACCAATATTTTATTATCTTTATCCATAATACTCAAATACAAGGTCCTTTACATCAAAATCCTCATTTTAATTCACCTTTTAACTTTCCTCAGAAAACTCCTTTGAGAAGTCTAACCATCTCTGAGTTAGCGGTGATTTATCAACATGTATATGATATCATGAGTCAATCAACAGAAGTTGGAACATCCACTATGCTTGCCACCTCACAAGAAAATCATTGGTATGGTGGTCCATTAGTGCCATGTGGCTACTAATCATTGTCTGGAACATTTTCTGGTGCGTTAACAAGTCCTTGGATTTCTCATTTACCATATTCATCTAAAATTCCATTTTCTCCCTCCTTAATGAGTGTCTCAAAACCTATTCAACCTATTTTTCCCCAACCTCCTTTGGAGTAGCAATATGGTGTGTTTTTTAATGGGTTGGGACACCTACAATAACCTAATCCATCCTATACTAGGTACCCTCCTCCTGGGGGGCAGTTTCCTCAATTCACTCTTTATCCTTGAGTAGGGGGAAACATGTTGCTAGAAATTTCATGTCTACTAATAAAATTATACAAGTTAGTGCTCCACCTTATTCGATTCCTCTTCCTACGGGTGCTCCATTTTCAAGAATGGATGCTACTCCTTGGAATCATACGTTACATGATCAATACAGATTGGTATTAACTCATATATCGACCTCCCAACTTGATCTGGCTATGACTTGGGTTCCTACTTGTTAATTTGTTCAATCCATACCTCAATCTACCCAAGTTACACTTCAAATGAGTCAAACTATTCAGGATTTATCCCAAATACAAACTATTCAAACGATACCGGGGATTTATCAAATCCTGTCTACCCAACCTATTCAAGGTGTATTAGAAAATCCATTTAATCCACTTGGTCAGACTATTCCATAAATGCAAGTTAGGAAACCTATTCAAAGCATGCCACATGTGCCAACCAATCAACCTAGTATTGGAATGATGCAAATTCCATTTTTGCAACCATTCCAAGGTATCCCACAAATTCATGTTGGCCAAGCGACTATACCACAAATACCTTATCAAGGCTAATATATAAAAATTCAACCTTTCCAATATTACCAACATTTTCATGGAATTAGGAAACATCGTCTTGTTCATCTTGTTTATCAAACTCCTCTTTATCCCATTGGAATTTAAATTCCCATATATCTACCCATTCCATTGTATCCATGATATCTTCCATCGTTGGTTAACCTTTATCCACAAGGTCAACCTCCTCCAATGGAATTTAATATGAAATTAGCATTCATATTAAATTCCAATGTAATGATATAGTTAGAATATCTCTACCCACTAATGAATGATATTAATTTTCATTCTCCTTGGTCGTTGACTATTCCAACCAAAATTTTGAGTGAAATTCCAAAGTTTAACGAAAATCCTAGAGAAGATACGTCAAATCATGTCATGACGTATCATTTGTGGTTTTTGTTAAACTCCTTAAATGATGACTCCATTCATTTATGAATTTTCTAGTGAAATCTTACGATTTTGGTAGCTAAGTGGTATGTTGAATTACCCAAATATTCATTTAACAACTTTAGTGCATTGGAAACCATATTTATAACCCACTTCCAATTACTCATTCGTTATAGAACTGGTGCTAAGATTTTGACCTCCTTAAATCAATCAGAATCTAATCATATACATGAGTAGAGGCGTCAATGTTGTCTATAAAAAAAACATATTCTTGATCAGTTTTTGGCAGAATGGTTTTTTAAATACCAGTTTTCTATTATAATCGAGGACGTTGACAAAGGCATGGTTATTACTAAATAGAAAGTCATTCTTTGTAATTTATATATGGATCTCATTTATACCAAATCTGGCATGGTCTATGAAAATATACCTAATGCTCCATGATATTCACATGCTATTCCACCTACTCCATTGAATGAATCACATGCTACTAAAGGTGTGATTCGTTCCATTGGTCAGCAGTCTGTGAGAAAATATTCATGTCAAACTAATCTGAAGTTTGCTTCAACTATGAAAAATCAAAGCCCTTTTAATATTTATGTTGTGAGTGCTTCCGAGGCTAACAACACTCAATATACGAAGGGAAAATATAAACAACATGGAAGTAAGAAAAATGGTAGAGGTAAGAACAAACAAGAAAACCTTCCACATGATATGCAGAAGAATCAGTCTCCTGACAAGAAGCCTAATCCTTGTTACCATTGTACTATTGATCGAGATCTGTGAAGGAAAAAATTAATACATATATGAACAAAAACACAGAGATACAACAAAAAAAAATTCAATTCATTAATAACAAAGTACTACAAATTTCTTACATGGAGAATGGAAATAAACTAGCTTTGGCAATGGTAGCTTATCTCTTAGAAGAGATTTCGAGCCTAAATTCATTATGAACCGTGTTAGAATTATATATGCCATTTGTCCCATATAGTCAATATTTCTACAAACTGGATCAATTCACATCCACAGACATGTTGTCATCATCCCTACATAAATTCCTAAGTAGGAATCTCCTTAATTCTTTGTGTCGAAAACAAGGATTCTTTGACACTACAAGGAAAAGACTCTCTAGAAGATGTTTTTGAGGAAGGCCTTACATAAATAGCCCAGATATCCATTTGTAGTGGTGGTCACTAGAGTAGGTTGGCGGGTGGAGGTTTTTGTGGATGTTTTTTTTGTGGTGTGTTTCTAATCATAACACACAACGATGCATTTTATGAAAAGCACACCGGTCTATACCATCAAATGGAACACCGAGACACTGTGCTCTCCGTACAAACTGGCCCAGTGCATCTCAGTAATCTAGCACACCGATGTGTACTATCAAATGGCACACCAAGACACTGTGCTCTTCGTGCAAATTGGCCTGACCCGTCTCAGTAATCTAGCCCACTATAAATAAGTGTGGTGTGCCATTGATAAAACTTCCTAGTGCATCTCGTAATCGAGTGCACCGAAAAAGGGTTAATTTAAAAAAATTACCGACTATAAAAAACTTCATTTTTACTTGTTCAGCACTCTAGAGCTCTCAAGCACTGGTGTGAGTTTTTATTCTCTGAGGTTCCTTGCCATCAATGCTCCCATTGCCCACATTTCTTCCATACATTGTTCACTATGTGGAGTTTGAATTTTCGAAAACAGTAGGAATTTTTTTTTTTAGTATTCCTCAGAAAAGATACCCCCTCAACACGCAAATGCATAGGAAATATAATTTTTTCTCAATAACTTAACCTTTTACGGGATTAATTGTCCAGAAAATATCTCGAGGAGCTCATGAGCCATGACCGCCTAGGGTTTCTGTCAGACTTTGCAACGGCAAGATTCACACTGCACAACACCAGTATGTAACATTCCAGCCCCTCTGGAGACAACATCAAATAGAAAATAGCTCCTTCGCAATGGAAACCCCTCCGGAGGGTCTCAGCGCCTCCCACTAACGGAAATAGTGAGATCTAATCTCCTAATGTGACTGTAATGGCTTCTGAAAAGGTTCAGACTGATACCGCTGCACAACAGCCTAACCAAGATGCACAGGAAAAACAAAAAGGACCACAGGAAGTTGATGTATTGCATTAGGGTGGGCAGCAAGATTTGACAGCAGATAAGAAGATCCCCAAAGCAACCTTTGCCACTTGCAGACCCATTGCAGCAGAGAGACCAAAAATATATTTACCAAGTCATTGGATTAATGCCCAAATCCAATTCATGAAGGATCACGCTCTCATAGGGAAATTTATTGGCTTCTGGCTAACAGAGAAGGCCCTGCAGGGATGGATTGCAGCTAAATGGAAACGAAAGGGACATGTCACCGTGTAGCTAGGACCAAAAGGTTTCTTCATGTCTATTTTCAACTATATAGAAGATAGAAACAAAGTCTTAGATGGCGGCCCCTACGTCTTCAACTCAACGAGCCTGTATTTGCGAGACTGGATCGAAAGATTCAATCTAGACAAAGAGTATTTCAGTTGGGCACCGGTCTAGATCCGGATGTATTCCCTACTGTTGG
The DNA here is from genome assembly GCA_034641835.2 of Pinus albicaulis. Lineage (NCBI taxonomy): Eukaryota > Viridiplantae > Streptophyta > Pinopsida > Pinales > Pinaceae > Pinus > Pinus albicaulis. Next base: position 234,206,462 of record CM076578.1, read on the forward strand.
AGTGCTGGGATGAAGAATCATTGAAAGAAATAGGAAATGGTCTCGGCGAGTTCATAAAGATCGCCGAAGAAACGAAGCTCAGAAGATACACCTCTTATGCCTGCATATGTGTCTATATGCACCTAGACAAAGATCTCTCGGACTTGGTAAGTCTATATCATGATGATTTTGAATGGCTTCATCCCATAGATTATGAACATGTGCCCTTCAGATGTAGAAAAGTCCATGCCCATCGCCATTTTTTTCATGATTTCCCTTTAAATTTTACCCCAAAAACCAATGCTGCATCGGATAAATCTGATTTCGAAGGATTTACCAAAGTCTCCAACCGTAAAAGGCAGCACAAAAATCCCACATCGGGTCCTAAAATTCCCACAGCCAACTCCTCCATGCCATCTACTAGTAATAGCTTTGATATTTTGGCACAAACAACCACGAATGACACTGAACCCCCCAAACAAGCTACTGATACACCCAAGCCATCTTTGGTAATCCACTCCTCAGACACAATGAATGCACCGAAGACATCTCATGATACAACAATCCCAAAATCCACTCTCAATAAAGAATCTAATACAGTGTTATGGTAGCCGAATGGAATGGACATTGATATCTTTCTTCAAGAAGCTATCCATTCTAATAACTCCATGGCGGAAAGAAGTCAGCCCAAACATATGGAAGAGGAACCTGAAAGTGTTGACATTGGGGATCTGGACATATTCGGCCTTGAGAAAGCATGCAGGAAGAAAGAGTTTGGTAAAATCTTGGCCAGACAACTAGAAATTTTGGAGGTAATCCTTTCTAGAGCACATCAGTAGAAAAATTTAGGAATACAACCAGATAGTCAATGGGATGGGAAAAAACTTCCCAAAGATACCAAGAAACAAGGGAGAAAGAAAGATCTACAAAGAACCATCATCATTGGGGAAATGTTGGTGGAGTAAGGTAGATATTCCAAGTTAACGAAGTACTACAGGCCACTACCCAATATTGAATCATGAAGCTCACATCATGGAACTTAAGAGGGTTAAACAGCCTGGTGAAATACAGAATGATCAAAAACATGATACAGTAGGAGAGACCTCAAATATTCTTTATGAAATAAACAAAATGTAATAGTAATATACTTGGCTCCATTCTCTTGAGAGCTTGGCCAGGAAGCCACTTAGTCACAGTGGATGCCTTGAGAGTTTCAGTCAGACATGCAATATCATGGGATACACAGGCTATTTTTCTCACTGATATCCATGTGTCTCATAATCTTATCCAAGCTACTTTTCATCTTATAGGAACCAATATTCCTGGACATCTTACCAATGTCTATTTCCCCAGGATGCAACAAACAAGATGGAATTACTAAATACGATAGCACCTCTCAATTCTACCAGAGTACATCCTCTTTGGATAACAGGTGGCGACTTAAATATGATTACTAGACTTGAGGAAAATAAAGGAGGCCGAATCAAATTAGATATTGAAAGCAGCCACTTCAAGGATTTTATACAAAGCAATTGGCTCATTGATCTACCATTTAATAATGGAATGTATACCTGGAACAATAGAAGATCAGGTTCCCATCAAATTTCCTCTAGGTTGGATCATTTCCTCATATCAAACAATGCCATTCATTTAGGATGAGATATCACAACCTCAATCTTGCCTTTATCAGGATTGGACCATTGGCCCATCTCTCTTCAATAGCAGAGACTTGGAAACTCCACATGAAGACCTTTCCATTTTGAAGCATTCTTTCTAACACATCCAGAATTCAACAATATGGTCATCTCAATCTGTAAAAGCTTCATTCCCCCTGAAGGAACCGAAATATACCGATTTCAATAGAGGCTCAAATATCTCAAAAGGCACATCAAGCAGTGGAATCAATCAACCTTTGGAAACATCTTTCAGGCCCAAAAAGCGCTAGCATAATATATGACAAAAATTCAGTAGAAAATAATTAATGAAGCAGGAACAGAACCTACATAATCAGCTAGAAGAAATAAGAAAGCAAGAGGAGATTATTTGGAAGAAAAAATCCAGAGTAAGATGGCTAAAAGAGGGAGAGAGGAATACGAAATTATTTCATTGGACCACAATACAGAGAAGAATGCATAATAACATTACTCAAATACAGAATCAGCAGGGAGAAAGGTTGGAAGAAAATGATGATATTGAAAGAGAGCTCCTCAATCATTTAAAAAATGTTCATCATGAACCACAAATCAACAGACAACCAGCCATAGATCGAATCCTCCAGCATATCCCTAAAATCATAACGGATGAATGCAATCAATTACTCCTTCGTCCAGTTACTCTACAAGAAGTCGAATTAGCAATGAATCAGTTCAAGGAGGGTAAAGCACTTGGTCTTGATGGTTTTACCTCCAACTTCTTTCATAATTTTTGGGATATCATAAAATTGGAGGTATGGCAGGTTGTGGAAGAATCCAAAACTCTACACTGGTTGCTTCCATCTCTAAATGCGACTTTCAATGCCCTCATACCTAAAGAAGAGCAGTCTACTACTCCGGAAAAATTCAGACCAATAGCACTCTGTAATGTTATGTATAAGGTCATCTCCAAAGTCATTGCTTCTCGACTTAAAGCGTTACTTCCCCTGCTCATATCGCCAGAACAATCGAGATATGTAGAAGAATGGAAAATCATCGATGGCACTCATTCTCACCCATGAGATAATTCATTCACTAAAGCACCACAAAAAAGTAGGTATGCTTCTCAAAATTGATCTCTCTAAAGCTTTTGAAAAGTTAAGTTGGATGTACATTCAAAAAATGCTTATAGCCTTTGGCTTCTCTACTCCATGGGTCAAATGGGTAATGAATCTTGTCTCTTCTATGTTTTTTTCCATTCTGGTCAATGGCATTCCTTCTCATCCTTTCCATCCCTCTAGAGGCATTCATCAAGGAGATCCCCTCTCTCCCTTTCTTTTTGTCCTAATGGCCAAAGGGTTCGGTCCTCTCATCAATAACGCTCTTCATACTCAATAGCTCAGAGGCATCTCAGTCCATAACTCCCTAGCTATCACTCATCAAAAATTCATGGATGAAAACATGTTGTTTGGGCATCCATCTATTCAAGAAGCAAAAACGTTTAAATCTCTGCTTGATGATTTCTCGGAAGCATCTGGAGCCAACATTAATATTGCCAAATCCCAAATCTTCTTTTTTCACACTCCCTATATGACTCAGACTTCTATAGCCCGCATTCTCGATCTCTCTGTAGCTTCTCTACCCTCCAAGTATCTGGGGGCCCCTTTGACTGATTCTGCACTAAAACATGCCTCCTTGCACATGATCCTTGAAAAATTTGAAGCCCACCTTTCCTCTTGGACCTACAAAGCCCTCAATATGGCTAGTTGGCTGGTGCTAGTCAAGGCCATGTTGCAATCAATGCCTATATATCTTTTCTTTGTTTTGGCGGCACCAAAATGGGTGCTCAAGAAAATCAGAAATTTACAACGCAAATTTCTATGGGGATCCTCTGTGCAAAATCATAAATGGGCATTGGTGAAATGGACGACATTTTTCCTTCCAAAAAATAATGGAGGCATTGCTCTCTGAGACCCTCAACACAACAATGAAGTTATGGGAGCAAGGATATGGTGGCATTGGCTCTTAGCTCCGCACACACCGTGGCCTATACTCTGGACTGCCAAATATGCAAATAACAGACTACCAAAATATTTAATCAGACTCACATCCAATGAAAAGGGCTTCTTAATTTGGAATGCAGCCAAACAACACAGTGACATGATCCAATAGCACAGTTTTTGGGAAATTAGAGATGGAAGAACTGCTCTTTTTTGGGCCGATTCATGGCAAAAAAGACCCAAGTTAAGTAACATTTTTAGACCTCCGCAGACAGATGAATAGGGCATAAAACAGATGGAATAACTCAATCAGTAGTGGGTTCCCGCCGTCAACCAGGGGTAAAGACAATGGTTAAAAAAGCACAAATTATCAGTCAAGGAACAGAGCAATTCCACAACGAGATTGACACATAAATTATGAACCGGAAAATTAGATATTATGATAAGAAGGATATTCTAAGATGGGGGTATACTCCTCATGGGATTTTTACCACTAAGGAGGCGTACAACCTTTTGATCAACAATCAGGAACCCAAGGATCCTCTTTGGGATAGAATTTGGTCCCCTGGAATTTGGCCCAAGGTATCGATGTTTCTCTGGCTGCTATGTCAAAAAAGGATACTCACTTGGGACAACCTCAGGAAAAAAATCTTTCACGGACCTTCAAGATGTCCCAATTGCAATCAACAGGAAGAGACCATACAACATCTTATGGATTCGTGCAATTTAGCCAATAAATTATGGGAAAAAACCAGTTTTAGATGTCAAAATGGATGAAAAGTTTCAGGGGATATTACAAACACCATTCGCAACTGGGCAATCGATCCTTGCAAGAGCAGGTTGCTAAACTCTCTATGGAAAATCATTCCAGGCCTTCTCTTTTGGACAATATGGAAGGAAAGGAATAGGCACATTTTCAGGAATCAATGCACACCTTTAGACACCATATGGAGTAATTTTTTCCACAATCTTCAGGAAACCTTGGCTCTTCAAAAGTGGTAGGAAGATGATTTTTCCACCCTTCCTCAGGACCAGAACTTTGGGAGAATTGGTATCTTCTGATTACCAAGAAACATGAGGATCTCCGCAACTCTTCCAATAATCCAAAAGCATAAAGAAAATGGTTTCCTCCTCCAAAAGGAATGATACAATTAAATTTTTATGGGGCTTCCAAAGGCAACCCAGGCATGGCAGGCTACGGTGGCATCTTCAGGGATAATAGAGGCAAACCACTTCTTCTCTTCCTTGGTTCATTAGGATGGGACACAAACAATTCAGCTGAGCTAGAAGGAATATGGCAGGGACTTTGTCTAGCTCAACAACACTGCTTCCACCCTATTGTGATCGAAGGAGACTCACAGATAATTATCAACATGGCTAACCAAATTATTCGGGGGACCCCTGCTCACAAAGTGGCCAACAGCTGGAGATTAGTAGCTTGATTAGAGCTCATTGAACAATGGCTCAAAACCAATAGAGCGATCACCTTCAAACATGTCAAAAGGGAAGGCAATAAAGTGGCTGATCTCTTGGCATATTTGGGGGTGGAGAGTGATCAAGTTATACACTCAAGATCACTTGACATTCTAAATGATAGCTCTCATCTACAGGAATGCACTGATTTGGTGTGCAATGATGCAGAATTCCCGAATGCGGGTGTTTAATGCAATGGGTACGTTGAGGTAGCTGTGGGCTGGCAATTGGATTTGTCACATGGCCACCCACGCCCTCATCATGTTTACACTAAATTGAGCCACTGCCACTCCTAATTTTGCATTAAAGCAGCTCGCTAGTCGAGGCTTCATCGTTTCACTCCTTAACATGGCTTCCTCAGGGAGTTTTACCTCTGTTCCGATTCCTCTGAGATGCAATTTCATCCCTGTTGCTGCAGAGCTAAGCTCACGCACGACCATAGGGAGACGGTGCCAGATTTTGTGTTGTATAGAGGTGGGGGGCTAGTGCCCATTTCTCGCAGAGTGTTTTCTGCAGCCTGCGGTCTGCGTTGCCTGTCTTTGATTTCTCTACCCACCCAGAATGCCCCTTGAATATTCATCCTGAGCCTATGATTGCTGAGTCTCTTGCTCCCATTTCCCACCCTTTCTTTGACTCAGTACCTTCTCGCCCGCTAAATTTAGCCCAGGTGAATATGCCCTGTTTACGCCAGAGGATGCGCTGTAGGAGGGGTATTAGAAGAGGAAAAATTTTACACCCTCCATCCTCATCCCTCTCTAACTCATCCTTCCCTTCATTGGCTCAATTTACTGGTTGCTATCCGGCTACTCGAAGCGGTCAGGGGTGGGTTCGCATTGCGAGTACTCAGCTAGATGATGTTGCTCCCCAATCACCTGCTACCTTTTATTCTTCTCTGCATCCCAATCAGTCTACCCAATTTCAATTTTAGTGTACCCTTGACCGTCCATGTATAATTGCGACTATCTCCATGGTGTTTAGAGAAGAGTCTCTAAACTCAGAAGAATTCACCCACAGTGATATGAAGAAAAAAGGTTATGATTAGGAAATGAATATCGCCAGAAAACAAGGCAGTCTGGGCACTATTCGTGGCAGAACTCAAGAAGCAGCGATGAAATGAAAGGCACCAGGAAGCAGCGATGAACAGCACAAAAAAATTAGTTATGAACAGGGCCACACCACATACAGATGTTTCAAGAACAAGGAAGACAATATCGGTGACAAGAAGGATGCGGAATATGACATGGATGCTTACAGGTGCTCGATAGTTGAAGAGCCTCCATCTACTCCTAATGACACCTAGCATGTCAAGTTTTATCAGGTTTTTTGTTCCCGGTTCCCATTCTTATGGGTCTACTTCTGAGATTTTATGTAATGTTGTTAATTTTTTTGAACTTTCAAACCCTGTTCCTCTCTGGTATAACTGGCTGGTTTTCCATGTGCGGGCAGCAAAATTTTATTGTGTCTGGATTGGTTTCCCCTATGTGGGTAGTCCATTTCCAGTTTTTGTTGTCGATTATGCCATAATTTTGGGCTAGCACTCCAGAGGCTGGTGCCTCCTTGTAATATTTTTGTTACACTAATAGAATTTAGACTAATTTAGAAAAAAAAAACCTTTTACGGGATTAATTTCTCAAATTCACTTAAAATTTACTATTTAAAAAAATATATATATTTGCGCGGTGCATTCGAGCCATTTGGCTCACACTGTTTGCAGTGAAGCCTATAAATTGATACAACATGCCACGAACAGTGTGTATAGATACCACACCAGGTTTCGGTGTAGTACTGAGAAAATGCACACCGCTTTAACACTAAAATAGTGTGGTGTGTGTCGGTTGTCGGCTGCACTGACAATATAGAATTTTTAAAAATAACACACTATGTACGACTGTATGGCAGTGCGGTTGTTTATCGGACTACATCGGGAATTATGTACGGCTGTTGGGCAGTGTGTTGACCAAACTGACTACCCCCAGGTTGATAGTTTGGTCAACGCACTGCACATAAAATGTTTTCTGTTTGTGCGGTGCACAAGCTTTTTTCATGTGCACCATTTGCGATGCATGATAAGTAGGTGCGCATTGGTAGTGGTGTGTGACTATTTTTTTGGGCACACCGAATGATTTTTTATTTAATAAAAATTATATATATATATTTGTAAATACATCTGTCATTTAATTAAAAGTGTATTTAATTTGTGAATCATTCAATGATGTCAACATAGAGAGAAAATGGCATAACAAGAGCATATGGAGGACCGTTATAACACAATTCAGCAGTGGGAGGCATAGGAGGGTGAGAGATTATTGTACCCTCACCCTATTACGACACCCACCCAGTTTCTTTTAAGGGAGGTAGGCCTCCTGAAGTTCTAAGAGGAGGCTACATCCCTGAAGGTGCACAGTGGGTTATTGGGACAGCTGATCTACAGGTGGGATGCCCACCAATAGGCTTTCTAGGTTGGTTGTGGCCAGTGGTATGAGCCCACTGAGGATGAAATTTACTTTATTACTCACCTATCTAAGAGAGGGTGGGATTTTCCCCAGTTCCCAAATGTCCTCGTCGGTTATGCAGCAGGGATTCAGTTCGCATACTTCCAAAGATACATTAGGGATGATATACTTTCTCTTGTAGATTTTCAGGTGTTGGATGGTCAATTATGCATTACTTCATTTGGTAGAGAGCAGGTGAGGTGCCTCTCACTACTACTGATGACCATTGCACACTATACTAGTGATGGGAAACACATTAGTTGCTCGCCACGATTTGTGAGATGGTCTACCATTTTTTTGCGAAAGTTTTGTATAGAATTAGATAAATTTCGTTCTCGGGCACGTGGGAGGTTTACCTTCCCTTTTACTTCAGAGTTATTTTTTTTATTTTTTTAGAGGTTTCTAGAGATGAGGCCTACTTTTTTCTGGAAACCTTCTAGGCCAATGTTACATGTACAGATGCAGATGTCGGGCTAGATAATGCTTAAGAGGGGCATGTCTGACTATCCGACCAGGATATCTAGTGATGCACTGGAGATACTAGACAATGTTGATGATCACACATTCATGATGGTGTCTTATTTGTACGCGGGTTTGGATTGGCGAGGGTGTACCAATACTCTCTTCACACAGGATGAGCCACCAGATGCTATAGGTAATATTAATGTTTTCTTTACATTAATATAGTTTCATTTTATTGGATTAATTAATTAATTATAATAAAATTTATTCCAACATGTTCTTTAACATGTTTTATTATATTGTTTAATGAAATTGTCTAATTTATTGTTTTGTATTATATAATTTTTAGATATTGGCACATTCGTTGGGGACATGATTCCACCCCAACTGGATGATCCTATAGATCATGGCTAGGATATGGAGGAGATCGCAGATCAGGGTGACAAACCTTATCCTTGGGTGCAGATACCTACGAGGATGTGGTGTAGGGTGGACACTTGATTCAGGATGGATTTGGGAAATCAAATTTGTCAACTCCTGGTTGATGAAGGAGCCCACCCTACTATGATCAGAGATATCCAGGTTTATCATAGGTTCACAGAGCTCTGGAGATACATGGCCCACAATATGATGACCCTTATGCGTCATATCATTGGAGCTTCCAGGCTACTAGCAGCTAGGAGGGATATGCATCGTGGAGATGCATGACAGAGCAGCTCATTGGATGATCGTGATCAGGAGGGGAGTAATCATCACTCTAGTACTCCACCTCCTCCTCCTTCACCTCGCACTGGAGGTGAGTAACCAACATCGAGTCCTAATCAGCAGGTATCTTTTGAGCAGGCAACTGATCCTGAGCAGCCACCATCCACTGAGCAGGCTTCACCATCGAATCATTAGCAGGCACTTCCTAAGAATAATGCCCCATATGATCAATAGTAACCTCTAGAGCAGGAATATCATATATCTGAGCATGAGGTTGCACCATTGACTGAGCAGGCCTCAAGTACTAGTTATAGTATTGATGTAGTACCACCAAATATTTGACATTTATATGCATTTCTATTACAATTGTATATAATTGATATTATATATATATGGAGCATATATTTTATGTTCATGTTGATGTGCTTAATTTACATGTTGGTGTTCGTCATTATTTGTATATTGTTAGGTCATGATAGATAGTTTCATTTAATGTGCTTGCAGATAGAGGTGTATATGATAGTAGTTATTTGATATGCAACGTATATTTGATGTTTGTGTTGTGATGATGTTATATAATGCTTGTATTTTGTTAGATGATCATGATCACGATGATTAGATGATGTTAGCGAATTTGAACTTGTATTTTAGAATGTGATGTTTGTACAATCGTTATCATGATCATGATGTTTATTTTTAATATTAAATCATGATATTTATTAAATATTATGTATTGGTAATTGTAAAATTGTGTTGTTTATTTTTAATATTAATTCATGATATTTATTAAATATTATGTATTGGTAATTGTAAAATTTTCTAATTGTAATTGTAATTGTTTTTTGAAATTGTAAAATTGCAATTGCAATTGTATGTATTGTCATGATTAAATTTTATTAAAATTGTAAACTTTGTAAATTTGTAAAATTGTAAAATTGTAAAATTGTAATTGTAATTGTATGCATCGTGATTGTAATTGTAATTTTACATAAAATTATAAAAATTTAATTGTAATTCTAATGCTAATTTTAATTTTAATCATAAGTAAAATATTTGTAAAATTGTAATTGTAATTGTATTGCAAAATTGTAAAATTATAATTGTAATTGTATGTATTGTCATGATTCAATTTTATTAAAAAATATAAAATTTGTAAATTTGTAAAATTGTAAAAATGTAAATTAATTTTGAATTTTGAACCATAACTACCGTAAGTAAAATGTATACCGTAAATATTGTTAAATTACCATAATTGTAAATTTGTAAATTTGTAAATGTTTATGAATATAAATGATTGTAAAATAATAAATCTAGAATGATATGAATTTTTTTGAGATAATAAAGTTTATAAAATAATGCAAATAAATTCATGTTTAGAATTATCGTTATTTTATTATGGTCTTACATACCAAAAATAATTGTACACATTAATACATTTTTTAAAATTTTGAAGATAGCACACACACACACACACACACACACAGAGAGATATATAGGGTGCATTTATTTAATTAATGATGTAGTGAAAAACCATTTAAAGCAATCAAGTAGTTGTATTATTTTAGGAATTGACATAAAAAAAAATAACTTGATACAATGCATTGCTTTCGAGATCAACATAATTTCAAATTATCAAGTGAAATTATTTTAACATTAACACAATGAAAACCAATTAATTCGAAATACATATTAGAATGTTTCGAAAAAAATATTCTTAGTTATAAGGTTAAGTCCTCTTCTTTATAAAACCCCATCTTAAATAGTATAAATGATGAAATAACACATGTACCATATCACTCTTTGTTCTCATGATCACCCTCATTATCTTCCAGTTTTCTTGACATGATAACATTATTATTCTCAAAAATGTGTTTTGATCTATGTTCATGTCTCAATACGAACCACCAATCTCTATCCAACACATCTGGGTAAAAAGACACCTAGTTGTATTGTTTGGGGAAACCATAAGGCCCCTTAGCTTCATCACACATCTTTCTAGAGTTGATACATATAAGCCTACTATCACGATCTTCCGTTACATTATTCCGATCAAAGGTATCCCACCACTTGCACCTAAAAATATCACATTGGAAAGAAGAGAAGTCTACTTCAATGATCTCTTGTATCTTTTTGATGTAACCTAACATCCCTCGTACTAGGTTTTGATCATGGTGGGTATCTCGATTAGATTGAACAAACTCAACTTCCACCCCAAAGTCTTGTGTCATGCGACCATCATCAGCATTTTATGTGCGAAAATGGTGTCCATAAGCCCACATAAATGAGAACAAATGCACCTATAAAAAGTTAAGAAATCATAGTGTCATGTGTCTAATAACCCAATTGTCAAAATATAAAATATAGATGTTACATTTCAAAGGTGAAATATTAAGTTTAAAATATACATAAATAGATTATTACCAAGTTGTTGCACCTAATCCCTATGTTTAGTACATCCTCTTCAGTACATTGGTAACGATAGGTTGCACCATATTTCTATCTCACTTTGTTAGAAACCCAACTGTTGGGGCATATAATCACATATTTTCTTTTAAATGATTGGGATAAGGATCGCTTCTACCATTCAACCGTATAAATTCTTTCCTGTCACTATCCCATTTCATCCTCTCTTTTTTCATACAATGCGACCCACAGTTGTGTCACTTCAGAATTGTGAAGAATAAATTTATTGATTTCTTCAATTGCTGCATTTGCTGATAAAATCAAGTCGACATATACTACATATGAGATCAAAATATACATTATATCGAAGTTCAATGTGAATATTTACTTTGTGTAAATTTGAAAAATTATAAGTCGCTTACTCCTTATAAAGCGCCTTTTTACATTCGTTTGGAGAATCTTCCCTTCTCTTTTGTCTTCATCCCTTTCATCATCCCAAATCACTACACCTAGTCTATTGTCGATTTGCTTGATGTACTCATTGGCATAATAGAAAGACTCATATTATATGTACCCCTCTGCCATAGACCCCTTTGGTTTTTCCCTTTGTCGAAAAAAACCTTTCAAGTTCTTCATGTACCTCTCTAAGAAGAACATCTAACGACAAGAAACCACCCCAACTAATTCAACCTCATCTACTAGGTGGATTAGAAGATGAACCTACAAGTACATGAAATTCATCAACAATTCCTTCTCAAGCATACAAAAAATCTCATCTATCTCTTGATGCCACTGTGGGATGCTAGCCATATGAATCTCCTTTGACGTGATCCAACGTACAAAAGTAGATAATTTAGATATGGCATGTCCTAGGTCTTGGGGTTATTCATGTTTCGCACACCCACGCATGAACAAAGGATAATGACATTGCATAGTTATAAACACATGCAATCATATTAAAAAATAGTTATGTTTTATGAGCCCTGCATGGGATAAAATTTATTAACATAAAAAATAATAAAATCATGCTTTTGACATTATACATACTCTTAGAAGATTCAAATGGTCATGCGATTTGAACCCCGACAAATGGTCTTCCACAGTGAAGCAATGCAGTAGTGAAGACCCGTAAGAAGATGGCATCCTCACACCCATTATAACTTCCTTTTCCAAAGAAAGATCATCTTTTTTTTTAAATCCATGGGACATCACCTTCTTTGAAATACGAATTAGAGGGACCAGCCTATGATCCTGTAAATTCTAATTGTCTTGGCCAATGTTTCTTTTTAGTTTTAGAAGTAATAAGATATTTCCTAACAACCAATGTGTCACTTTGTTTTCGATGATATGTGCCTCCATAAATAAGATGAAACATTTTTAAATATATGCATGGGATATAATAAGTGGGTAATATTAATATTCTCCCAATGTGGGAGGTTATAAAAGATAGATTTCCTTTTCATCCCAATGAGAAATTTCTCAACATACATGTCGAAGAAATCAAGATCATCGAACAAAGGCTCCCCATTTGAATCGAACATTTCTATGAGCTCCTTATCATTCTCTCTCATATTCTTTAAGCCATTCATTTGGTGTCGTTATTGCAGGCCTTTGCATTCTCTCTCGTTTACCATTGAAAATATATGTTTCTCTTCTATAAGGGTGTTCTTCTAAGAGGAATACCCTGGAGCAGTCATACACTGGCTTTCATAGGTCGTTGGACCATCTATCTTTCAGAGAAGGTCCACAACATTTACATCCATAATACCCTTTTGTTACAAGACCTATGAAATTATTGTATACAATATTCATGGAATGTTAAAGAATATCATGAAGATCGGAACAATTAAAATGAATTAAATAATTAATATGCGAAAGAATATTGTTACATATATATACAAATCAATAAACATGTAATTTACGAGAGAAAAATCCTAAACCTGGATAATCATGTCGTGTAAGAATATATGCCAAAAGACATAAGAGTCATCTCTGCTGCGATGGGTCTTGGTACATCATATACATTTATCCCATCCCATAATTCCTTCAATTCATCTACTAGTAGTTGTAAGTAGACATCCATATTTTTTACTTGTCTTCTACCAAACACTATGAGAGAGGCAACATCAAAATAGTTTTTGTTCTAGATGGAATTCTGGTTGACTCCATCCATGGCTATGCTAAGTCGTAGACTTCGTACTTCATCCTTGAATTTTTTGGGCCATGTATCCTCTATATGCTTCATGGCTATTGAATCTGTTGGGATTCACATAACTCCCAACTCACTTGTGTGTGAGGCATGCCATCCCTACAACATAACTAATTCTTCGCAACGAAAGAGCCTTTGAATCCTTGGGATTATAGGCATATGCCTCAATATCTTGAAAGGAGGAACACATGATTTACCCTTCTTTTTTTATTGATCATACCTGTCATGCCCACATTTTGGGCATATCTATTTATCTGCATATTATCCTCTATATAGAATACAATAATTTGCACATGCATGATATGATATGTACTCAACACCCAACATTTTCAACAATTTCTTTGCCTCTTCGCAGCTACTGGGAAAGACAATATCACTCGAAATAACCTTATCTTTGAATAACATATAGTTGGTCATGGATAATATTAAATTTACATTAATGTCAATAATTATTAAATTTCATAAAATTGACCATTTGTAATGTTGATTGTGTGACAATATTTCTGAAAATATAAGGGATTTGATGGTCAATTACGTCAAAATTACTAAGAAACATGAATTCGACAAGAAAAACTTTACTTTCAAGTTGTACTGTAAAATCGTCGTCCCAAAATAGGTAGAATTTGACTTAATTCCAGGTCCAAAGAGAGGGGTGCTCGAAGAAAATTTAAGAATTTTGAAAAAGGTATCAGCGATATGGGCATCATCCCCTAGCTGATCATAGTTCTAGAATGCATCTAACAACATTGTCTCCATGGAAGTCATATCCCTTAAGTAATCATCCATACCAACCTCTATTTGATTACCTACATTTCCAACTTGCGAATAACTACTATTTTTGTATTCATTCCTAATTGGTGAATCTAGATGTAGTGGGAATTGAATAGGTGGTTGATTCAACCATTCTTGGTATCGTTCCTCTTTGATTTTTTCTCTTAATTCATCCTTCTCTCGATTTTCCATTGTCATGGGGTGCAACTGAATATGGTAGGTAGGTCGGTAATCATCACTATAAGACTAATCATTTCAAAAAATATTTTTTAACATCACTAGTACAAAATCGATGATATCAATTAGTAAGCACACAAAAAACCTAGTAGTATATAGTAAAATTGGTATATTTTACTGTAATATTTGTTTTTTTTACAGTTTCTATTAGAGTTAATACATGCATAGTAAACAATTAAATTTCACTTCTCATTTTACTAATAAAAACATTTACAATCTCTATTCCTATTTACATTTAATTAAAATTCAGAAAAAAAAAAAATAAATAAAAAAAAAAAAAAAAATCCATTCTTATGTTAAACCCTTGCTTCTTCTTATTTATGTGACTTCACAATTAGGGCTTTTCATTTTAGATTTACTGGGTTTGTATATATATATATATATATATATATATATATATAGACATATGAAATCTATCCTGTGGGACCACTTGTAGAGTTAGATCCCAATCCCTATCATCCCTTGCATGATTTTTAAAAAAATATATTTTATTAATCGGTGCATACTATTTAAAATAACACACTGGTGTGTGATTATAGTATAGCGCATCGGACACATATTGACAAAAAACACTATTTGATAAAAACAAATTATTAATTTATTTTTATGTTAATCGATGCTCCGATAAGAATATAATGCACTGGGTCGCCTTGTTGACAAAGATCACCGTACAATGTTTCCTATCAGATGTATGGTGTTTATAAGAATCTACTCCGTTATAATGAAGAATTTTGACACTGTCCCTTTGCCAATCCCCATCCCGCACATTGGAGGGCTCATTCCTTGACCTGTGGGCAGAGTTAAGGCTTGAAAATACTTTCATTGCATCCCTCTGAAGATGAGCTTTAATTTCCCTAAAGACATCTCCCTACAAAAAACCCTAAAAATAGCTCTTTTTCCATTGGTGCGGTTCCATAGTTCAGCCCTCACACCAAGAGGGAAATCCTCCAAAGAGGGTGCACCAATTGGCGCTCTGTCATAGAGTCGTACCCGCGCCAACAATATTAAGAGGTGTTTTTAAAAAATAAAAGGCGGAAGTTTCATCCTAACAAATTACTGGGCTGATTTCTATCTTGAGTTGGGAGGTTTGGCTACGGATTTCCATAGAGAGGAAGTGGTTTTCCACCTCTCATGGAAGCTTCCTTGATGATAGGGCCAATCCCATAATTATAGGGATCCCAACTCCCCTTCCTCCTTCTATAAAAGCTTGCCCATTTCCATTTGCAAGCTAGTTCAAAAGAGTGGCAGAATTTCTAAGTTCCCAAGAGCTTTCATGCTGCAAAAGCCTTCTTGATTCCCTAAGGCCAAATCCAAGCAAGGAGACTATTGCCAAGTATCCGGAGAGAGAGAGGCTTGTCCCATCCCTGACAGGCTTTTCCGAGACATGTTGTGCTGACGACCCGCTAAAGGAGAGTGCTACGTCGAAGCTATGGTTGTATTCTTCTTTTGACTCTTTAATGATAAGCGACTATCAGTTATGGTTCCACTCTTGTTCTTGATCATGTTCATGAGTTATATCCTCTTCGACTGATATATAGTTGTATGCACTGGATTTTATGCTTGCGTTTGTGTTGTTTCTTGCATGTGCAGGTGTCCGATCACGGAGATCGTGAGGATTGTGATCTTCCAGGGCAAAGGAACGGGAGCACCACCTCTTCTACAAATGACAGCGTTGGATTCCAAGTAAGCCTTCCTCGCAAGTCGGTTTATTTGCAATTAGGAACCTGCACTGTAGCATGTTTGATTGTTGCTAGACCCGATCTGGGCTAGTAGGGATCGCCTCTGTCCGCAGAGGGGATTTACCTCCTCAACAATTTGGCGACTCCGCTGGGGAATCAACTTGTTGTTTGATTTGTAAACTATAGACGGAGTCTGAAGCACAGCCAGATAGCCTTCGAAATGCTTTTGCTCTGCATTAGCGGAGTAGATCAACGCTGCTTCAGTCGATCTCCGGTTTGGTTTACGGACTGAACAACTTGGAGTTTTGTCTTCTCTTTCCGGTTAACTTCTTGGTCTTGCTTGCTTGGTCAACTCTTTGGACTGGATTTTCTTGTTTGTTTGGCTTTGTTTTAGCCTTGTTTTCACTTATCTGTGTCTAAGATTGCCTGTTTTTATTTTTTCCATAGTAAACTTGGCTGGCGCGCTTTTTAGTGTAACAGTCGCACCCATTGGCGCAGGTTGCATGTGTATCACCCGCGCCATTGCCTTTCTGGCACTAATTTCAAGCTCACAGTCGCGCCAATCCTGTGAGCTATTAGGGTTTGCTGTGTTTCAAGCTTTCTGAGGCTGACTTGTGATTTCGATCTTGTTTTTTCAGCTGTTTGAGTGCACTGGAGCCTGGTTTGACTGGTTGGAGCCTCCTTCCTTTAGTTGTTTTCCTATTTCTTTCGATTTTGCATACGAGCCCTAGGGAATCTAGGTGCCTTTGTGAGTCAAGCCTCCCTTGGGAGTTTTTGGTTTCCGTTCGTTCAGTCGGCTGTGGGATTGCTTCCTTGCATTCGTTTGACAGTTGTCTATCATATTGTTGCGTTTTTTGAGTGACTGATTTCGTTTTCATTCGAATTTCGCTTTGCTTCATTTTGGGCCTAGATCACACGGCTCATTGGTGTCTTTGGGACTTTTCTTGGTTTTGAGAGACTTTTTGTCGATTTGAGATCTGATTGTTTGTGCCGTTGAGTGAAATTTGTTGGTTTCGCTCTCTTAATATCATTTCTCGAATTGCTTCTTATTTGTTTTTGGTTTGTTTAGTGCATCTAGCTATCAAACATTGAAAATAAAAAATCTCTTTTGCTTTTGGTTGATTAGTGCAAATTGAAATCTTTTCGATTTTACTAGTATTTAGTGAATTTGAAAGAAAAGTTTTTAGTTTCATTAGTTGCATTAGAGATATCATTGATTGTCTTCTGATCATTTTGTTTGTGTAAAAAACTCTCAACTCTTCTGTAGCTAGTTTTCATCGAACAAAATGGTGTACTGTGGCATGTAGTTTTGCATTTAAGAGATTTTTGAGACAACACATTCGTTAGGGCCTGAAAACTGAAACGTAATTGAAGATAAACTTTAAAATCTACTCAATTTACACTAAGGCAACATTGAAATCTAACGAAACACATTTAGAGGTCTAGGCTAGAGACGTGTTCCGGCGTCTTTAAACCTAGCAGCTGTCGTTCGCCTTTTGGCTTTAGACAACGCTAGTACGGACTTGTGCTCCCCGTACCGTCGAGTATATAAAGGGAGACCCCTCTAGGTTTTCAATCCTTTATCCATAGGAAGCCGAGTCTGCCGCCCTATACCCGTGATACACCGAACACAGCATTCGGGGAGATTGCCTGCACATACGGAAAGTCCTTGGTTGATTTCTCTTTCATTATTAAAACCAAGGTGTATATTGCAGTTCACGGTTATTTGGTACACCCTTTTGCCTAGTATCCCTGAGCAGTCATTTGGTCTTTTCTGACTCCCTAAATTTGAAAGGATCACCAAGCGCTCGTCCTTTCACTCTTGTGCCAAATCTGAAAGAGATAGAGTCACCTTTTTGACCGTTTCTCGACTCTTAAAACATGAAACGGTGAAGTTTCTTATTTTTCAATGTGGTAAAAAGTTAATCTCCCACGATCACACGCCTTGTTAATTTCTGCCTGTTGACCGTTTGATTGTGTGCCTTGAATATTTTTCAGCCCGTGTGCGGTTTTTAGTTTTGATGGCAACTTTTTCAGAGTTTACCAACCCAAGAATCCCTCCAGAAGGGAATCCTGGTCATTTTCCTCCTTTTGGGAATGTTGGTGCTCCTTACATGGCAACGTTGTCCCTTCCCAGGTTAACTGTTGGGTTGCCCGTTTGGTTGTTTTCAACCTCTATGGTCCCGAATGTATCCACTACTGTTCAATCAGTTCCTCTGCCGGAACAACATCATGTTGATTCCCAGGTAGACCTCTCCCCTTCTTCGCCTGTTTCTGCATCCTCCTCTTCTTCTTCACCTGGTGAAAGTCTGGGTTCGAGTAACCAGGTGGTTAAGAAGAAGAAGAAGAAGATGAAGAAGAAGAAGTTTGATAAGCGAGAGGCTAAAAGTGCAACTACTATTTCTTAAATATCTCCTCTTGATATACCTCCCAACCCTCCACGGAAACTCAAATTCCCTTGCATGTTATGCATAGGAGACCATCTTCTTCGAGACTGCCCTGGCATTCCCAAGGTACTTGAAGCATGGTCCAACGGTCGCCCACCGTTGCCTTCAGTTTCCAAGAGTCAGGTTGGGGGCACATCTTTAGCTCAGGCTCCTAAGAAGCAGGGTAAGATCACCAATCCCTGTAAGTTGTGTGAAGGGCACCATGCTATTCACCTTTGTCCGTATATGGATGAAGCCAAAAAAGTCTTGGACAACTTAGCTGTTTCTACACCATGCCTTCCCGCAGGTTATAAACAGTTCTCTTCGAGTCTCCCACCTCCTGATGCCATGATTGGTCAAGAGTCATCCTTGGCCACTCCCACTCCCTCGGAAATTCAGATTCAAGAAACCATCCCTGACCAAACATTGGTCATGGGATTGGTTGGACTGGCCCCGTCCGCAGTACACCAGGTCTTTTCCGTGGAGAGTGGATCTCATACCCCTCATGTTCTTCTTGTTTCTTCAGATTCTTCGGACGTGGAGAGAGATTCTCCTGTCCCTACACCTCAAGAAGCAGCCCCTCCACCTCTCGTGATGGAGGTTCGGGAAGATGCTCCTCCCGCCTTCGAGATGGAGGTCATGGAGGAGGCTCCTGCTTCCATAACATCAGGGGAAGACCTTCTTTTTTCGATGGTAGCCCCTCCAAGTAGTTTGGTCGCCTCCTTTGATTGGAGTCGATTCGCAGGATTTCGCCTTCTGTCTTATGTGCCTTTCAAGATCACAATACAGACTCTTGGTATGGTTGTACCCAGCACCATTATAGACGAAGGCGCCTCTGTTAGTATTCTATCCTCAACTACCTGGCAAGCTCTTGGTTCGCCGCCGCTTGCACCCGTTATGCAGAATCTATTGTCATTCAATAGAAGAACGAGTCAACCATTGGGGATCCTTCCAAAGTTACCTATTACTTTGGGAGGTAAAACTGTCCATATGGACGTGATGGTCGTTCCAGGCCGCTTGGATTTTAATCTACTCCTGGGGCGCGATTACACCTATGCCATGGGAGCGCTCGTCTCCTCCCTTTTTCGTGTGGCCTGTTTTCGACATGAAGGACGGATCGTGACCATTGATCAGCTTTCGTTCTTTGGTCCTAATGTGGCAACTGGTCCGCCATCACCCCCTCCTGGTTTTTATCCACTCGTTGTATCTGCTCCACCGCAGGTCAACTATGTGTCTGCCTACCCTGTGCCCGCACTCAGTGATGACGCCGTCGTGCATAGTGTACTGGGGGCATTGGTTCCTGATTTCCAAGATGTCGTTCTCCCACCTGGTAGGGGACTCCTGGAAGCCATGACTTCTTGTTCATCATGACGAGTAGTCTGTTGGAGCATGGTTCGTGCCTTGCGTCAAGCTCCTTAAAAAATGAAATCAAGTCTGTCGGAGCATAGTTCCTCCACTTGTGTCAAGCTCCTAAAACAATGAAACAAGATGTACAAGGATAGTTCTTTTAAGTGTGTCAACCTCGTTAAAATAATGAAACACGAGCCTATTCAATTCAAGTTTTGTTAACATTAGATCAAATCTCTTGTGTTGAACCTTCACTCCATTTCCAATGGACTGAAGCTTGGGGGGCATGTTCCTCGATTTGAGACACCATGCTGGGGGGCATGCCCGTTTTCCTCACTTTCAAGCATAGTTTGCATATGTGTGTCCATGTGTGCTTTTAAGCTTGCGTAAAAATGAAATGTGTGATTAGATACATTGTGTGAGTACATTTCACATTGGGTCGTATGTTATGTAACTGATACATTAGATTACATTTGTATTAGACATTTGCATGAAATATAAAAAACATCATCATATGAGAAAGATTCATCCAGAAATAGATATGTATATATATATATCGAAATGTTTACATAGTGTGCATCACATTAAATCAAAAAATATATATGTTCATCTTAATACATCCGGAGACGACATGTCTCTCAAAAAATATGCATGATAAAAGTCCTAGGAGTCTAATCCGCATGGTGCTCATGATAACAGGTAACTGCACGCACTAAGCGTCTCAGAATTCGGTGGAGGTGACTGGGCACTCCCACCGTGTGTCTCTGGTAAGCCATCGGTACATCCGCCAGCCGAGCGTAGTCTGGGATCCCTCGGGCGATGCCCTCGAGATTCTGGATTAACTCCCCCCCCTCTGCATCCTCTGCCTGAGGATCAGGTGCGAGAAGAGTCCTCCGTGCGATAGGAGACATACCGGCTGGTCTCTCTGGACCCACGTCTGCATGCATATAAAATGTGTCAGGAAGAACATGTATTAACAAAAAAAAAATCATAAAATATAAAATAAAAAAGAGAAGGGGTCATACCCAACTCCTCGTCCCAATCATCTCCCTCCGGCAGTGGGAGATCTGGATCACCAGTGAAATCGGTACCGGCATATGGCCAGTCTTCCACTACGATCAACTGACGCCGCAACCACCCAAAAAACTCCGGCCTCCAGGACATCTGTTGGCCCCCTCCAGCTCTGGGCATCAGCTCTGCCCAGCGAGCCATTCTTGGCTCTCGTGGAATAGGCTCAGCTACTATGGCCCCTTGGCCTTGGAAGATTGGTAATCGTTCCAGAATGAACGATGCCAGGATAGAACCATAGCCAAACTGTTTCAGCTTGGCTTGTTTGCATTTGGTCAGTTGTCTCTTTATGTTTATCGTCACTGCTCTGGCCCAGTCAAACAATAGAGGAGTCATACACTCTGAGGCCAACAAAAGTTGGGCCTTTGTGGCCTCGTGTGGTGCCTGCGACCCCGCAGCCCGTGTGATGGTATGCAGCACTACTCTCAGTGCCAGATCAGGAATGGTATGGATGTCCACTTTTCCACTTCCGGATCCCAGTTGTGCCCCTCGTCACACTCATGCCATCACTTGCTCCATTTTCTCACCAGATGGTCTGCTCCTAGTCAGTATGGGCACCGGACCTCTGCGCGATAATCCGGTTATGAAGTACACGTCAGCAACCTCTAGTTCTAACACTTGGTCTCGCAGTTTGAATACTTGTTCATCTGCGTCCCACATATTGATCAAGTACTGTAGAAGCTCGGGCTGAGCTCGTAAACAAGGTGTTAAGAAGAACTTTTTTAGCCCACAGTTCCTGAGGGCGTTCATGCAAACTTCATTTTCCATGGCTTGTTCATCCTCTTCACCGTGCTCCCTTTATTTCCACTCAATCACCATTTTGTTCAGTTCACTGCATCAACATGGTCAAAACCCTTAATTAGATCTCTGATGAGCTTCAAATTTCATTCAAAATTGATTAAAATCTCGAATTTTTAGGCGGAAATTGAGGTTCTGCCGCTAGCGCGGCTGTTTCCTAAACAGTCGCACCAGCTGGCGCGAGCCCTTTTCATATAAAAGCCCATTGGCGCGGGTCCGTGCCTGATACCCGCGCCAATGAGCGGAGCCCTAAAAATTTAAAAAGTGGCCTTAGAAGTCTAATGCATGATGGAAAACTATTAAAAAATAGATTGAAATGGAGTACAAAGAAGCGCCTCTTACCTGGAACTGACGGAACTCTGAATGGTAGCCCGGATCGGTCGTAATCACTATCAGAAGTTCGCTCACCAAACTGGACCACTGCTGCTCTTCGGTGAGGTAAACAGTAAAAAGTAATTTTATTTTTACCATTTGACATATTTATAACTTTTTGAACTCAAAACAGGTTTTGAAAGTTATTTTTCTGAATATTTTAATGTATTTGTGTCGAAAATGGGTTTTACACTTGCCTTTTTGTGCAGCAACAGGTCTTTCACGCAACTGAAACGGTGAAACAAGTTGTATTTTATACTTTTTCGGACTCGGTAAATACACGAAAAAGTCACTCTGGAGTCATCTTTCAGCTCTTTTCTGACTCTCTAAACATGAAAAGATTTCCGAGGCCCTTGTCGTTTCGATCTCGTTAAAGTGGACACGAATCGACATCTACCCAGTATACGTTTACCCCTTTTTCGGGTTGGGATGGATTATTTACGAAAAAGGAATACCCTAGCCTATCATGACTAGGAGGTTTTCTCGGATATAGTTTTCTACCTTTTCAGATCTGAGGAACTATTTACGAAAAGGGACCGTTGGAGTTTACTTTTCTTCTATCTTTTCAAACTCTCTAAACATGAAAAGACGCCGAGTTCTTCCTTTTTCAGACTCGTTAAACCCTGATGACATTGGATTCAGTCATAATGACGTTATTCGAGTCACTCCTTCCTAGGGATCGCTAAATGTACTAGGATGGATTTGTCCGAAGGACGAATTTATATGACAAGCATATGGTATCATCTTCAAGCTTGTGTAAAAATAAAGAGGAACTCGCCGAAATGGTGGGGAAAATGGAACCAACATCGTTGTCGTGTCGGCAGTATGTCGCTCTTGAACATGGCACTTATCTGCATTCGTGTCAGGTTGGGGACATCTCATCTCGTTCTTCACTTTGCCTCCGTGGGGTTTGGATAATCCCTTTTGACCTCTCATCTACTCATTGCCTCGTCACCATGACCTTTGATCCGTTGATGTCAAATACTGCCAAGTCCACTGTCGTGCCGTTTACATGTTCAAGAGAAGTTGACCTCTGCAAGTATCAACCTTCCTCTGATTCTCATATGATCCTGATTCACAAAATAATTATGTTCCTCCGTCTCATGTCGATGATGTGGGAAACGTTATGGCCCACCTTCGATCAAGGCCACTTCCTGTCGACTTCAGCTCATTATCCAGGAAGATGGTCTAGAGACTCTTTCATGGTACCTTGGAGCCTGCATGCCTCAATGGCAGGTTCGTCGCATTCGACGTGAGGTTCTCATCATTGGCCTCCGATCGAGTGATTCTACGGGTGTTCGACACCAGCTCATTGATTCACACGCCGTAGATTGTACCTATAGTACCTTGAGGGCCATTGTCATTATTGGTGGTTCCTCTCGCGTCTGTTAACAGCTTTCATCATTGGCTGGTAATCAGACGATGTTCTTGCATGTTCGACTTCAGCTCACTTATTCACATGCTTGAACTTGTACTTTGTTCAGGTCGAGATGGAGCGCAAGACCCCGGATTGTGTCTGTTGTAATCCAGGCTGCGACATTGTGGATTATTATGATTATTTACATGACTCACTGATTAGATGGTTGCGACCATACCTGAGTCTATTTATCGATCTTCATTGGATGGTTTCGTCCATGCCTTGGATCTAGATTATTGTACACTCTGTTATGGATGGCTGCGCCCATACCATGCATATATATCATGTATCTGAGACATCAGTTGTACTTCGCTCCGCAGGTTTTTCGATGGCGGTGTTTTCGGTCGGCATGTTCTCGTAAAGAATTTCACCCCTCTCTCTCTCTCTCTTTCGGGCCTCATGCTTTAGGGGGCATCTGTTACACAACAATTTGTCACCGTCCCTACAATCCCCATCCCGCACATTGGAGGGCTCATTCCGTGACCTGTGGGCAGAGTTAAGGCTTGAAAATACTTTCATTGCATCCCTCTGAAGATGAGCTTTAATTGCCCTAAAGACATCTCCCTGCAAAAAACCCTAAAAATAGCTCTTTTTCCATTGGTGCGGTTCCATAGTTCAGCCCTCGCGCCAAGAGGGAAATCCTCCAAAGAGGGCGCGCCAATTGGCGCTCTGTCATAGATCCGTACCCGCGCCAACCATATTAAGAGGTGTTTTTTAAAATAAAAGGTGGAAGTTTCATCCTAACAAATTACTGGGCTGATTTCTATCTTGAGTTGGGAGGTTTGGCTACGGATTTCCATGGAGAGGAAGTGGTTTGCCACCTCTCATGGAAGCTTCCTTGATGATAGGGCCAATCCCATAATTATAGGGATTCCAACTCCCCTTCCTCCTTCTATAAAAGCTTGCCCATTTCCATTTGCAAGCTAGTTCCAAAGAGTGGCAGAATTTCTAAGTTCCCAAGAGCTTTCATGCTGCAAAAGCCTTCTTGATTCCTTAAGGCCAAATCCAAGCAAGGAGACTATTGCCAAGTATCCGGAGAGAGAGGCTTGTCCCATCCCTGACAGGATTTATCGAGACATGTTGTGCTGACGACCCGCTAAAGGAGAGTGTTGTGTCGAAGCTATGGTTGTATTCTTCTTTTGACTCTTTAATGATAAGCGACTATCGGTTATGGTTCCACTCTTGTTCTTGATCATGTTCATGAGTTATATCCTCTTCAACTGATATATAGTTGTATGCACTGGATTTTATGCTTGCGTTTGTGTTGTTTCTCTCATGTGCAGGTGTCCAATCACGGAGATCGTGAGGATTGAGATCTTACAGGGAAAAGGAACGGGAGCACCACCTCTTCTACAGACGATAGCGTTGGATTCCAGGTAAGCCTTCCTCGCAAGTCGGTTTATTTACAATTAGGAACCTGCACTGTAGCGTGTTTGATTGTTGCTAGACCCGATCTGGGCTAGTAGGGATCGCCTCTGTCCGCAGAGGGGATTTACCTCCTTCAACACTAACACACCCCATTCCGATGTGTAAGTTGTGAAAGTCGCACCGTTTTATTAATTTAATTTTTTTACTTGAAAAGTATGTGATTTATTTATAAAATATATTAATGAATGGTATAGGTTTTATATTGAAAAAGAAATGGCTTACAAGAGTTCAAGTAACAAAAATACTGATAACACATCCAGAAAAGAAAAAAAGCCAAGTTCCTTGTAAATTATTTACAAAAATTATTATTTTTGAGCTATATGTAAGCTTAACTAATATGTATTGTTTAGTGTGTATCATGTAAGCCATAAAATGACGATGCTCGATAAGATTATTTCTGATCTAAGACCAGAAGAGCGTAAAATCTTGATGGAAAAATTGCAAAAGGATGAATCAAGTGAATGATAAAATACTATCGATCTAATATGAGTTTCTTTTTTTAATTTTCATTAATAATATACTTAAAAATATTAGATAACATGTTTCACACAATATATTAATTTAAATATGTTTAACGTTCTACAGGGACCAACAACGAAGAAAATGAATTTTGTTCTAAGAAAAGAAAAAAAATAGAGCATGCAAATGAAAATAAATTGCTCCTTAGTTCATCTAGAGTGGTGCTGAAAGTTAAAAAAAGGGGGAAAACTTTTATAAAACTTTGAGTGATCTAGTGGAACGAATGTATAGACGTTATTTTCAATTACAATATAGAAATAAATACAATGATTCAAGAACCAAATTTTATTTAAACTATAGGAAGAGTTTCCAGAGAATTGGTCAATGAGTCATGTGAGAATTTTAATAGCAAAAACGTACAACAAAAAAGGACTGAAAATTTAATATTCCTTTAAATGTTTTTTTCTAGAATTATATGTATATATTACTGCAAAGTAATCATTTATAAATATCACTTTTGTTATATTTAGTTTTCATATATCAATATAAAAATTAAATAGTTTATTTGCATGTTACATTTTCACAGAGATTACGAAAATCTCAAAGGATGAATGAGCCGATATAAAAAATATGCCGGTAGGAATGTCCAAAAAGGTGTACAAGGAGACGGTCAAATAAATGGACATAATTGCATCATACGAGGAGCCATATCAACAACAACTTGCTTCAAATGTAATATGTAATCATTGAATTTTTTGATTAGGTATAATAAATAAATAATTTAGCATTAAATATTATTTTTCAAGTATTTTCTTGCAGAAAAGAAAAGAAAATGGAACCCATTCAACACATAAAACATGAAGACAAGGAAGAAAATGGTTGATATCTATGTTACTGAGTAATTGTTACTTTCTTATAATAACTTAACTAGATTTAATTGTTGTATATTTGAAGTTTTTTTGCATCAATCATCATTGAATGTCTTCAAACATGTTCTAACATACAAAGAAGAACCATCAGAAGAATTGATTGAGATTGGATTAAATATGGGTTGTTAGTATATGTTGGCATATCAAAAATTAATTTTGGAATTTGTAAGCATCTATCTTGTTTTACTTAGCTCCATCTATAATTAATAGAACAAAAAAATATTTTATATTAAATCTATGATTTTTTATGGGGTATAAAACTTGCAGGAAACAAAGTATGGAACTGTGTCAACATACTAATTATTGAAAGATGGCATGAAATTTGGTTTTGAAAGAATTGTATAGTTCACGATTCAATTCTTGCTATGGTACATTTCTTTTTTATTTACATTGATGTATATTATTTAATATTTCAATTTTCATTATTCTCACCAATGTATATAAACTCATTACACTTTATTTTTATGTTTGTAGATGGAATTTTAAGAAGAATAAAACAATCAACATAATGAAAAAAAAAATCCTCTAAATCACCCAAGTCATGGAAGTAGCTCAAGTAGTGACAACAGTTCCAACGAAGAATGATGATCAATATGTTTGGATATCAAAGCAAGGTGTTGCATTTTTTGAAATATTTATCCATGAAATCAGACATTTTGTTTAAAATAATGGACATGGTGTCCCAATTGAAAGATAAAGGGATACCAATAACTGTTCCATTTTGTATGAAAAAAGAGTATCTTATATATATATATATATATATATATATATATATATATATATATATATATATATATATAATACATCTTAATTTATTCTATGGTGTTCTCCACTGTCGTTCTGAAATGTTACACCATTGATTAGATATATGGATGATTAAATATTATAATGAAGAGATGAAGAATCTGATGATATCATATAAACAAATTCATCCAAACATCACATTTAAAAGCACTAATAAATTTTTTATTGATATGAATATTGTTATAAGATATGTGTTAGCTTTTAATGAATAATTAATTTTAAAAAATCAGAATAATTGCACTGTCACAAGTCGATGTTTCGAAAAAATAGAAAATTAACACTAGTGTGTGTTAGTTACTGCGGACCAGTGCATTTGTATGATACTTTGAACCTATGTGTTTCTATCAGCTATGGGCATTAGACCAGATACCAATACCAATTAGAACTCCCAGTGTGCTTTATCGACAACTACCACTCAGGCGGGTGGATAGGCATTGCATACACTGGTATGGTTTTCCTTTAATGCACCGGTGCATTTTTATAATTGAATAGCTCGGTGTGTTCTAACACCTTAATGGCTCGGTACATTTTTACACCTTAATCACGCTGGTGCATGCACCTTATATCGGCCCGGTATGTATTTCTGGATGACACACAACATGAAGTTGCTAAATGCCCTAGGGCTTCCGAATTTTTTTTCCATCCCGGTGCTTGGTATATTTATAGTACTGGTGCGTACAGGTTAAAACGCAACAGTGTGTTCACAAATGATGCACACACTGATGAGAAAAACATTCGTAAAAACTTTTGGCCTCTAATGTTTTTTAGTTGTGTTGAAGTTCTGTTAAAAGCTTTGTCAAAACCTTTGTTACTATAAACGAATGTTGTAGAAAATGTTTTTTTGATAATTTTGACTAATTTTATAACACTAAAAACCTCCTTTATAACCTCCAATAGAGGGTATTTTCCTTGTAGTGTGATCAACGCTACCCCTGGTCTAGAGATGGAGAGTTTCAGTGCACTGTAGCCTTCTCTACACCTACGTTGTAGAGTACTGGTGCCCTTCCAACACTTGCGATGATCCTCGTTTCATGAAAAACTTTTTGTTTTTGTGGTTTTCTCTCTGTTCATATTTGTTCTAGCATCTTGTTTTCCTTTGGTTTTGTGTGCCTTTGATGAGAATATTTTTTTTATTT
Organism: Pinus albicaulis; assembly: GCA_034641835.2. Lineage (NCBI taxonomy): Eukaryota > Viridiplantae > Streptophyta > Pinopsida > Pinales > Pinaceae > Pinus > Pinus albicaulis. Next base: position 234,234,687 of record CM076578.1, read on the forward strand.
GTTCTTGTCATTAGGTCACTAGAAAATTAAACTGTTTTGTGATGGAGTTCTCTAAAGAATTAGTGTGATAGTCATCGTTCCGAATAGTTTATTTTATCAGTGATTAGAAATTCATCTTAGTTTTATCTCATTTGAAGATTAAGTGGAATTGAAAAGAAAAATATATTTGCATTGGCATATAAGGTTTTTTGTGTGAACTGGAATCAGAGAAATTTCATTTAAAGGAATCACACTTAGCATATTGTTTTCTTCATTTTGTATGTTGCATACTCTTTTTTTCTCTTCTCTCCCTTAGATATATTTTCATTGAAAATGAAATTTTAATTTCTTCATGTTAGCTTGCATTTTACGATGTTCAGGTGAAATTCATGGTGAGCCCTAAAAGTGAAACCTCATTAAAGATAAACATTAAAATTTATTGAATCAACCTAAGAATCATGTGTAATGTTAACACAAAAATTTACATATCTAGGCTAGAGATGTGTTTCGACAAATATAAACATAGGAGTTGTCATTTTTTTCCAATGTTGCATCCCAGGGGAGATATCCCGTTCCACACATGTAAGTGTATCAGACAATTCTCCATGTACCTTTGGTTATGTTGGACAATGCTCCACACATGAAAATTATATGGGAATTCTCTCATCATACGGTTATGCATTAGACAACACTAACAGGAACTGCACTTCCACACATCGTCGAGTATATTTTGGAAGTCCACCATAGGTTACAATCCTCACCATAGGTAACTGAGTCAATCACCTTGTATACTGTAATAGAATGAACAAAACATTTGGGGATATTGCCTGCCCGTATGTAAATCCTTAGTTCTCCGAGGTTGTATATTACAGTTCACAATTTCTTAGTAAACCTTTATGCCTATTTCACCCCTTTTTTTATTCATTTTTATTTTAATTGTTAAAATTTATTAATCCAACATGGAAGACAACAACCTACCCTCTGTCGTTCGAGTAGAATGAAAAATAAGCGTCCTTTTCCACGAGAGGAAACTCTTGGACCTCATCAGAAGAACGTCATAAGAAGAAGAAGAATATGCAAACTACTGAAGCAAGAACTACTTATGGTCCTCCTCCTAAAATTGATCCACCAGAATCATCCATCCCTATGAGTATTGAGCCCGAGATTACTGTAGGTTTTAACCCTAAACAGAAATTATCTACACATGAATATTATAACATAAAATAAATAATAGCGAGAGCATAAAACATAAAACAGATAAACACACAGATTTTCCCCTGGATCCCAAATCGGGACGACCAGCTTGATTTTTCATTATATTCCTTTTAGTGTTACAACACATATATATACATGCCGAAGCATACATAAACCCCAATCCATTAACCCTGGATTAGAACATAACCGTAGTTCCCTTGACCGGATCTACAAAATACCAGGGGTCGAAAACCATCGTACCCCAAAACCATGTGCAAACTCATGGACAAAACATGGTGGTCTGCTGGGAGTGGGTCATCACACCAGGGACTTTGGTGGCGCTGCCTGACTTTAAATGGTTGGGGCCGCTCCCCCAGACCGTCGGTTCACAATCGTACAACAAGATAAGCAGTGGCTAGTCGTGAGAATATAACACATACCCAACATTCATTTGTTGTTTTCTTTCCACAAATACAGAGCTGAATATTGGGTCAATTTTCAATCTCTACTGTTTCTCTAAACTAAGAGAACTTCCAGTGTCGTTGCATCATCAATGCATCTGCAACATTCTTCAAAGTGTCCACCTTTACTAGCAACACCCTTTTAGCCTCAACCATATCTATAACAAAGTGATATTGAACATCAATGTGCTTTGTCTTTGAATGGTAAGCAGGGTTCTTAGCCAAGAAAATTACACTTTGGCTATCACAGACTATCCTTATAGCTTGTTGTACCAACCCCATACTTGAACACAATCTTTGCAACCAAATTGCTTCCTTGCTTGCATGAGTGGCTGCTATGTATTCTGCCTCTATAGTTGAAAGAGCCACTACAGACTGTCTTTTACTCACCCAACTGACTGTGCCTCCAAATAGGTTAAACAGATACCCACTTGTAGATCTTCTTTGGTCCAGATCTCTAGCCCAGTCTGCATCAACAAAACCACAAATGTCCAACATTCTTTCCAATCCTGGTCTTCCCTGGTAGCACAAGCCATAATCACTAATGCCACGTAAATATCTAAACACCCGCTTCACTGCTTTCCAATGCTCCTTCCCTGGGTTTGACATAAACCTGCTCAATACTCCCACTACATGTACAATGTCTGGTCTATTACAGACCATTGCATACATCAAACTACCCACTGCACTTGCATATGGAACACGGGACATACCCTCCTCTTCTTCTTGTGTCTTGGGACACTATTCAGCAGATAGCTTTACACCTACAGGAATAGGAACATTCATCGGTTTACTATCCTACATATTGAACCTCTGCAATATAGTCTCTGAATCTTCTGTTTACTATTCTATCCTACATTCTTCCTCTTCTGAATCTTCTTCTGTTGTAGAGTCTGATTCATCCTCCTTTAGCTCAAACTCTATCTTCTCAGGTTCCTTTGGTATGATTTCATGTTTAAAAACATCTTTCACCCCTCTAAAAACTACATCTTGGCTGTACACAAGCTTCCTTGTTTCCGGGTTCCAAAGCTTTTAACCTTTTAAACCATCCTTATACCCAATAAAGATGCAACTTTCAGATTTATTATCCAACTTGGTCATTTTATCCTTTGGAACATGTACATGTGTATCACATCCAGATAACCTTAGATGTGAAAGAGAGGGTTTCTTACCAGTCCATACCTCATGTGGAGTCTTATCCTCGAACGCTGATGAAGGTGATCTATTAAATAAGTAACATGTAGTATCCACTGCCTCTGCCCAGAATTCTTGTCCTAACCCGGTACCACTGAGCATGCTTCTTTCCTTTTCCATCAGCGTTCTGTTCATTCTTTTTGCAACTCCGTTTTGCTGAGGTGTGTATGGAGTAGTCTTCTACCGTGCTATACCACACTTCTTACAGAACTCTTCAAATTCCTTCTTGCAGAACTCACCACCATTATCTGTCCTCAGCGCCTTTATCTTCTTCTCTGTCTGGTTTTCCACCAGAGACTTAAATTCTTTAAATCTATCAAAGACTTTAGATTTCTTCCTCAAGAAATATATCCATGTATTCCTTGAGAAGTCATCTAAGAATGAAACATAATACACAGACTTTCCTAGTGATGGAACTGACACAGGTCCAAACACATCACTTTGCACAAGTTCTAATATCTTGTTTGCCCTCTTAGCCCCAAAAGGAAAAATCACCCGATTATGCTTCCCATATACACAATTTTCACAAAAATCGAAATCCAGAGAGAAATTAGACATACCTATTTATATGTAGTATCCGAAGGCCCTTCTCTCCAATATGTCCAAGCCTTTGATGCCATAGCATGGTATTTTATCGAGAGACAGCTAGGCTTTCTACTCCACTTTCAGGAAACACATAACTATTACACCCATCAATAACAGTTCTACCTTGTAGCTTGTACAGAGTTCCAGTCCGAACTCCCCGCATTAATACCAGTGCTCCTTGAACCATCTTGCAGGCATCTTTCTCGAACATTGTTTTTACACCTGCATCATCCATCTTGCTTACATAAACTTATCGTCATCGAACAACAGGAATACCCATGTTTCTAATCCTTCCACCTCAGCCTGGGCCTGATCCTTCGACGTCCGTTGATTTTTTCCTTCCTACCATCCCTCCCTAGAAGACATCACCATCACATGCCTCTCTCACACGAACCACTCCTGCGGTGATGGTTAGGAGCACCCGAGTCGGGACCAAATACATCATGACTCATATGTAAGCCAGAAGAAGAACAACACACATCCCCACCTTCATCCGAGGTGTTTTTCTCCCCATAAGGACACTCATCGATCCTCTCTTTCTTTATTTAGATCCATCTTTTGTGTGCTCTTCTCATTTCTATGCCTTTATAAACTTTCCAGGAGATTTAGATCTCCCTCTAGATTTGGATCTCCCACTCGAAACCTTATTCTTGTTTCTGTTTTGGGACCTTCCTTGTACAGATAAGGCATCTCCATTCTGGCCCTCCATATTTCTCCGTCTCATTTCCTCTGACAGCAAGGATGAGAAAATGTCATCAAAATTCAAGGTAGTTGTATTGCTACCTATTGCAATAACCAGACTATCCCACGAGTCTGGTAGAGAACATAGCAAACTGATGCACTTATCTTCATCTAAGATTTTAATATCAATAGATGATAGCTGACTTACCACAGTATTGAAGGCGTTCAGATGCTCTGTCACTGAGTCTCCATCCTTCATCCTCAGGTTATACATATTTTTCCGCAGGAACAACTTATTCACCAGAGACTTAGATTGGTACAAAGTCCCAAGTTTTTCCCACAAATTCTTCATCATAGCTTCCCCAGATACATTTAACAATACTGAATCTAAGACACACAACCGTATTGTGCTCTTAGCCTTCCGATTCATTTTCTTCCAGTATTCATCTGACATTGTCGTTGGTTTAGTACCTGGATCTACCGCGATCCACTGATCTTTATCCACCAGCAGATCCTCCATCTTGTGCTTCCATAACTCAAAACACTGACCATTAAATTTATCGATCTCTATCTTTCCGCTGGTCGCCATCTTCTTTCACTGCAAGAATCGATCCCATAGATCTCCCACTGAATAGGTCTACCTCAGGCCCGAGCGAAAAACCCTCAGCAGCAAAGGCATCCCCTTGAAGTTGAAACAGATCTGATACCAAATGTAGGTTTTAACCCTGAACAGAAATTATCTACACACAAATCTTATAGCAGAAAATAAACAATAGCGAGAACATAAAACATAAAACATCGTCGAGTATATTTTGGAAGTCCACCATAGGTTACAATCCTCACCATAGGTAACTGAATCGATCACCTTGTATACTGTAATACAGTGAAAAAAACATTTGGGGATATTTCCTGCCCGTATGTAAATCCTTAGTTCTCCGAGGTTGTATATTACAGTTCACAATTTCTTAGTAAACCTTTATGCCTATTTTACCCCCTTTTTTATTCATTTTTATTTTAATTGTTAAAATTTATTAATCCAACATGGAGGACAACAACCTACCCTCTTTCATTCGCGTAGAATGAAAAATAAGCGTCCTTTTCCACCAGAGGAAACTCTTGGACGTCATCAGAAGAACGTCATAAGAAGAAGAAGAATATGCAAACTACTGAAACAAGAACTACTTATGGTCCTCCTCCTGAAATTGATCCACCAGAATCATCCATCCCTATGATTATTGAGCCCGAGATTACTGTAGGTTTTAACCCTGAACAAAAATTATCTACACATGAATATTATAACATAAAATAAATAATAGCGAGAGCATAAAACATAAAACAGATAAACACAAATATTTTCCCCTAGATCCCAAATCGGGACGACCAGCTTAATTTTTCATTATATTCCTTTTAGTGTTACAACACATATATATACATGCTGAAGCACACATAAACCCCAATCCATTAACCCTGGGTTAGAACATAACCATAGTTCCCTTGACCAGACCTACAAAATACCGGGGGCTGAAAACCATCGTACCCCAAAACCATGTGCAAACTCATGCACAAAACATGGGTGGGTCCGCCTATGAGTGGGTCCACACACCAAAAAAAAAATCGCCGGGGCGCTGCCTCCCCCCTTGTGACCCCCCTGCTGCGCCCGGTGCAATGTATAGCGCATGGGGCTAGTCGTGGAAAGAATATAACACATACCCAACAATTAATTCTTCTTTTTTTGGTGAATCTGAAACAATCAAAATAGAAACACCTAAGAATTTATTACATGAGGTTATTGATCCTGACTTTACTGAATCAACGACCCTACAACCTGAGGTACCTAAGACATCTTCACTTGTTTCTCTGTGAACTTCCTCTTCTCTTCCATTATATCAGACACAACCAAAAAATATATATCTTGGAACGATTTCCTCCTGATCTTGTGAGTATTAAAGAGATTCCAAAGGAAGAACGTCATCTGTCTTCTCTTGTTCATTTGATAGGGCTTCATATTTATTAGGTTTATCCTCTTCCTCCTCCTCAAACTCCATTGCAATCTCATTTGTCTGATTATTTTCCTTTCAATTCACCCATGAGTTTCTCGCGAAAATCATCTTTGGGACCATTAACCATTTCAGAATCCACTAAGGTTTCCCAACTTGTATTCGCTACTATGGTTGAGTCAAAAAATATTTCTACCTCATCCATGTTTGTGACATCACCAAAGATACATTTGTATGGTGGTTCATCCATCCCACCTAGTTATCAATCATTATCTGATACCTTCTTTGATGAAAAATCCAGCCCATGGACCTATATTATGGTATCTACTTATAGAATTCCATTTGGAACTTCCTTAATGAAAACTATACAGTCTTCTCCTTCTCCTCCACCTACACCTATATTTGAACACAAGGTTGTAACTTATGCTAGTATGCATGGATACCTACAACAACCATATTCTCATTATGTTGGAGGGGATTTAGCCCCATCATTCCCTCCTCCTTTGGAAAGGGGTAAATTTTTGTCGGTATACCATTGATTAGTGCTCAGAATTATTCAAATCCTCCATATCCTAGAATGGATGATCATTTTTGGAAACTTAATTTTCCCATACAACCTGGTTCGATCATGGATCCATCCTTAATTTCTCAACCTGTTCCATCTACATCTGAAATTATTATCTATGAATATGTACCTCAAAAAGCTCAAATTAATGTAAGCAAACCTTTACAGGATGAATCTATGATTTAATAGATCCCATTGGTATATGGTATCTCCTAGGTCCCACTCACCCAATATTTACAAGGCAACTTACAATATCAACTACTTGGATAAGGAATTCCTTAAATTTTAGTAGGATAGATTACATATGGTATGGCACAACCACCACTGAACAGGCCTTACATTGGAATAATGTAAAATCCCAAAGGGAACCAATATCAACCCTATCAGGGTATCTCTCAAGTGCCTTATCAAGACTAGCAAATCCAAACAAATCCGTTTCAACATTTGCAAAGTTATACCATATTTAGACAATAGAGTTATGTGTATTCTGGTTACCAGAATCCTCCCTATTCTAGTACCGGGGTTCCTATTAATCAGAACCCTCCTTATCATTGAGTGCAGATACCTATTTCTTAGGTCATCCCATATTATCCAGGATATCCTCCAGCAAATTTCAATAGGTAGTTTCCATTTGTGGAAACTCTTGAATTTCCAGATTCCACTTGGCTCACGAATGGCCCCATTGCTCATTCTCCTTGGTGGTTGATAATTCCCATGAAATTTCCTTCTGATATCCCAAATTTCAATGGGAATACTAGAAAATGCCCATCCACACACGTCGTGAATTACCATTTGTGGTGTTCCTCAAAATCCCTCAATGATGATTATATTTGTTTACGTCTTTTACAACTCACACTTACAAGTTCAGAAGCTAAATGGAATATTGAATTACCTAGAGATTCTTTCAATAACTTTAGCTCTTTAGTCACTACATTCCTAACACATTTTGAGTAACCCATATGGTATGTGACTATAATGGAACTTTTGACCAATTTCAATAAAACATAATGCTAATCACATTTATCATCATATTAATGAGTGGTGATGCCATCGTCGATTGGTTAAAATGTATGTTCCCGATCAATTTTTACCATAATTTCTCATTAAATATCTATTACCATCCATCACAAAGGATGTAGCTAGGGGTGAAGTTGTGATTGAAGAGAAAGTAATTTCTGATGCCCAGTATTTGGATCTCATTTATACACAATATGACATGCTTTATGAGAAAATATTGGAATCTTTGAGACCCTCCAACATTTTTCCTCAACCTCCTAGTAAATAATCATATGATTCTTATGGCATGATTGGTTCTGTGAGCTCCTAGTCGGAGAGTAAACCATCGAGTGCCACTCTTTCCGCGACTTCCCAAAACCCTCCATCTCCTCCTCCTACAACTTCTACTTCTACGATTAATGCAATTAAATCCAATAAAGGTAAATCTCAAGAAGAACTAGTAAGTAGAAATAAATGAAAAGGTAAGAAGAAGAAATATTCTCCTCCACCGGATAAACAAAATAATCAATATTTTGATGAAAAGAAGGAACTATGTTATGCATGTTTAATTTGTAAAAAGGAGCAATTCACTCGTGACTGTCCCCACCAAGCGGAAGTGAACCAATTCTTGAAATGTTCTATGTCACCCGTTATGTTGACTGATCTGTTTTCAAATCAGGAGACTCATATGGTTGCTCAAGACCCTACATGCTCTAACTTGGTTTTAATTCTTTCCTCCACTAATTCAAAATCTGATATTATGGTGGGAAACCAATGTAAATAGTATTGTACTTTCATTCTCTTGAACAATGAGGATACTGATCAACCTACCAGTTTGGCTGCATCTCCATCAGATCCTATTATGGCTATGAAATTAACCATTCATCCTCCCAAAATTTTTATTCATAAATCTGCTTCCAGCCCTTGTGCAAGAGCCGCTCAAAATTCTAACTTAGTTGAGGAACTATCTCAGTATCCATCCACCATGTTCACTCTCGAGATGTTTCAAAACTATCTAGCCCCAAAAAATTATTCTATATATACTATCGGATGTATTGATCCTTTGAATTCCAACCTAGTCATTTTCAATCATGAAAGCTATTTTCATCGACTTGCGGCCCAGTTATATTTCATGATCCAGGTTTTTGTTTGTGGTTAGAACATCCATCATTCTATTGTGCACAAGGGAGCCTCAACCTGTATTATGTCCTTATTTTTCTAGAAGGCCATTGGATCTCCTAAATTAAGTCAGACACCAACCACCTTGAAGGCTTTCGAAGGAAGAAATTATAAACCTTGTGGAATTTTTAATTCATTACAAGTATAATTATGAGGTAAATAGGTATCCATAGAAATTGAAGTTATTGATGGACCACTATACTATAATATTATATTGGGTCTCAAGTGGGTTGGCTTTTGTAGTTTCAACTAATTTTCAAATGATTCCTTTTCCCCATAAATGTGGTATAGTAGCCATCGATCGACTCACTTTATTTTCCTCTAATTCTCAAGTTACTAGAAGTGTCCCTCTTGTAGGAGAAACTCTACTCCCATATCAACATGTTAGGGTTGGATTTCTTAAAGACTCATCTCTCATGGGAACCTTTTCTCTTCCTCCTCCTTTGATTCCTGACAAATTTCCTTCAATTTCCTATATCAATATGATTCTAATATTCCAACTGACATTTGGATAGTATTAGTTGAGAGTAATATTAACTATTTTGATGACCATATGCCACTTCACCCCATCAAGCTTCATTACAAATATATTTATTCAGTTTGTGTGGCTTATTATGATCTCTTCTCTTTGATCAACTGGGTTGATCATTCATTGTATTATGGCACATCATTTGGTCCTTTATCTCACATGTTTCCTACTGATGAGAGAATCATGGCGATCATGATGCCAAACGATGCACCCTGGGGTGATCATCACCATCGTTCCTCCTTACCATATTTTGTCAAGGATAATCTAAGTGAACTATATCTTCCCAATATCTTTGAGTTATCTATGAATTCCATATAAATTCATGAATTCAATTATGAGAAGAACCTATTGAATAATTAAGAGACTATCCCTCTAAATATCTTGACTAAATATGACATTGTTGAGAATCTATACAATGGTGCGTCTTGCTCTACATATGAGATTAATACCTATAAATCCCTATTCCAAGAATATGAAGGTGTATTAGCATAGTCTTATGATGAAATTCCAAGTATCAATCCAAAAATCATGGTGCATGAAATCAAAACTTATCCTGATGCCAAACTAGTTTGGCAACACCTCCGTCTGGTCCATCCCAAGAATGCAGCTATTATGAAACCAACTCCAAAGATAAAATAAAAGAGAGATTAATGCCTTAGAAAGAAGCCACTTCGAGGGGGAAACCTCCTTTATATTACATAAATGAACAATTATTGGATAATTCAAATGAAAAAACATTCTTTCTATATATAGGAGTCCATGGGGTCACAATATAATCCTAGCCAACCTAACAATAATAATGTAAGGGCACAAAAATAACAATAGTGGGGTTTTATGGGGCACAATAATAACAATATGGGGACTATATGGGTATACCAATAACAATAATGGTGCTAAAATAATAAAATAAGGGACTACAATAGTAATATAGGGACCTAACATGCCCCTCTCCTTCAAACAAGTGTTGTCCTCAACGCTTGATTATTTCTCGATGATTCTGTATAAAATTTGCATCCTCCCATGTGGAAAATTCAACGGGTAAATTATTTAACTTGTTGAGATACTCTGAAATTTATCTATTTATTACTTGTCAAGTTTTTGTTTCTGTGACTGCTTCAGAAATTATTTCATTGTGATGTTGATATTCTTGTTGTTTCATTCGATTATGCACCAAAGTTATGTTATCCTTTTAGAGTTGGAGAACTTGTTGTTGATGCTCGATGTGATCTTCCACTACTTTATCATCCACATTAGATTTCCTTTGATCCTCCAAACCATCCAACTTAACCTTCATTTTTGCTTTTAAACCATCTATGTCATCTTTGATTGCTCTTTGTAAGATCAAAATTTGTTGCACTTGGTACCATAATTTTGATATATCATACTGCAATTATTCCTCTTCATGCGTCATAATAGAGCTTTCTTAGGGCTTAATGGGTTTGGAATTATTTTTTGGAGGAATTATATAACTCAATGTTGATATCTATGTTGCAATATGCCCAAGGAATCACTTCAAATTTATTTTTCAAACAAATGTTATTCAAACTTGTTTAAAAAACACACACCTTTTTCTTTCTTTTTAGGAGGTCTATATTGAACCTGATTTATCTCTATTATTTTGAATCTTGAAGATATGAGTTTGTATCTTGTATTATCCCTCTTATTCCTCTTTCCAATTCCACATGTCAAACATGATTTATATTCTTCAAGGCAATGTTAAGCCCAATCTCTCGCAATGACCTAATTATAGACTAGTTTAGTAGAGTGAACTTGTACAGCTTGACACGTGTCATTTCTTCCTCGTTCGTCTCTGAAATTGAGATACAGGTAACTAAGGTCCGTTTAATTTCAGCCACTGTTTACAAAATTCCAATCTGATGCTCAGAGTGAGAGTTATGGTTCTTTTCCCAAGTTTACCTCTTTGAGATGAAATTAGGGAACCTGCAAAAAACCTAAATTCCATAGATCATATCTCTGAACATATTGCGAACCAAGATCTACAATTCTTACATGATGTTCATCTAGAGTTTTTTGCAAATGGGTTTTGTTTTAAGCTTCATAACCTTCCTAGAAATAACGTTATAGTGAAAATTCCACGATGACCTATTTGAAGCAGTGAAACCCTAGAATCCAAAGCTCTGATACCAAATTTTATGAAGCCAACTCCAAAAATAGAAGAAAAAAGAGATCAAAGCCTTAGAAATAAGCCACTTAGAGGGTGAAACTTCCTTTACATTAAATAAATGAAAAATTATTGGATAATTCAAATGACAAAACCTCCTTTCTATATATAGGAGTCCATGGGGTCACAATATAATCCTAGCCAACCTAACAATAATAAAGTAAGGGCACAATAATAACAATAGTGGGGTTTTATGGGGCACAATAATAACAATATGGGGACTATAGGGGTATAAAAATAACAATAATGGGGATACACTGACACAATAAGGGACATCACTACTAATATAGGGACCTAACAGATGCCGCGATTAAATTTTAATTTGAAAAAATTATATGCTTTGGTTTCATCTACCCAAAACCTTTAACTGATTGGGTGTCAAAAGTTTTTCCTGTCATGAAGAAACATCGAAAAATTAGTGTGTGTGTTGATTATCAGGACGTAAATCATGCTTATCTAAAGGACAATTATCCCACCCCATTCATTGATCGTATTGTTGATGGTTGTGAGATATATTCATTTATAGATGTTTTCTCTGAATATAATCAGATCAACATGTTCACAATATACCAAGCTAAAATCGCGTTCATTTTTCCCTACGACACATTTTCATACCACAAAATCTCTCTTGGGTTAAATAATGCTAAGCTAATTTTGAGAGGGTAATGGATTATGCCTTCCATGACATCAAACATATTGTGAAAACTTATTTAGATGATCTTCCTTCTCACTAGAAACTTAGGGTTGATCACTCGATGCATCCTACGACCATATTTTTATGATGTAAAAATTATAATATTTGACTCAATCCTCACAAATGTGTTTTTTTTTTAAGTTTTGGTCAGCTTCTTGGTGTTATTTTCGTATTGATCCCTTGAAATTTCAGGAAATCATCGATCTTCCTGGTCCTTCATCCCTCCCTCAGCTTCAATGACTCCAAGATAATGCTAACTTTAGACATATATTTTTCCCTAACTAGTCCAAATTTACCAAAGGATTTGATCATCTATTAAAGAAAGGGTTTCCCTTCCATTGGAACGATGCTGCTCAAAATGTGTTTTATGCCTTGAAATATGTATTGATTCAGACATCTTTATTATATCCCCAAGATTACCAGCTTGATTATTTCTTGCATCTCACCACTCTAGTTACTAGAATCACAATGGTATTGATCCACAAGGGTGATGTACTGATTGAGAATCCTATATATTAATTGATTCATAATATTAATGGTACCTATATCAAGTACACTCATGTCATAAATTTAGCTTTGGTGACTTTCCAAGTTGTCCAAAGATTCTACCACTATATCCTGCTCCATAAAACTATGGTTTTTTCATATTGCAGCCTTATGAAATATAGATTGAAACCAAAATGGATCGTGATCATGCAATATTTCTATTTTGAACTCATTAAATCCAAGTCAAACAAATCCTTAGTTTTTGCTGAGCTAATTTATGACCTTCCCACTGCTGATTTTGAATCAACGTCTGAAAATTCTGCTCTAAACGAGTCATTTTTCTGATCTTGTCATCTTACCCATGGTATGCATACATTCTCATATATCTCCATACCCATACTTTTTAGTCCAATGATTCTCACTCTGAACAATGACGTATTCAATATCAAGCCAGGAATTACATCATCATTGGTGGTACCCTTTATTGTTGTAGTATTGATACGATTTCCAAAGGTGCCTCACACATGAGGAGGTCAAAAATGTCTTGAATGAATTCGAGTTTGGTGAATGTGGTGGTAATTTATCTAGTTATACCACTGCATAGAAGATCCTACGTACTATTTACTTTCGGCCTACCATATTTCGCAATTGTATTCCTGCTCTCTAGAAGTGCCATGCATGCCAAAGTTATGACCGTAAGGTCTATTGGGGTTCCAGTGTTTTGGCCAGATTGGCAAGACCAAAACACTAGACAACATCATACCACTTTTGGATCCTAGGATCTAGCCCTCCGGGATCCAGGGAGGGATATCTCTATATAAATGTAAATAATGATATATCTTTAAAACTCAAATTGAGGTATTAGGCTAGATATGAAGCATGAGGGTTTTTAAAATTATTTGGTTGGTTGGATTGGTCGGAGATCATTAACTGAGAAGGTTATGGGATGAAGGAGAAAAGCAGCAGGATGTTTCGACAAAAGAAAATAGGTCAAGAAAGTGCTAATGCATTGGGCTATGGATTCATGGAAGGGGATTACTTGCATAACAACTAACCAAGATTTTCATAGGGAAAGTCATCTATACTAAAGGATCTTTCAGATAGATGGTGAAATTGAACATTAAGAATGGGTGATGGAAAGCCACAAAGGGTAGCTTGAGATCAGGTAAGAGGTCATTTAACTCCAGACCTGCTTTTAGCATACTCTCAAGGAAAAACAATAAGATTTAACACAGAGCAAGGCATAAGATCAGAGAAGGGATTTTAATCTTCAATGCTTTTGACACTAGCTCAAAGGGATCTTAGAAAGGCCAATCTGTTGGAAAAGGACCCTAGTGGACAGGGCTAACTCTAAATCCCCAGTATCCCAATTATTCCAGCTTAAACCCAGTAATAACATCTAAGCAACAAACTCTAAATCCAAGCATCAATAATCATGGATAATAGCAACATCTTTGACTGGTTAAATTATATGAATTTTCTCTTAGATACACAATAAAAAGAAAACATCAAAGATAAGAAGAGCAGGAAAGCATTAGGGTACCATGCAGGGGTATATCCTAAGCCTAATTTACTGAGTCTTATCAGAGAATGATGAACAGTATGATTAAAATTAAATAAGACAATTGCAATAAGAAAAACATAACCTGTAATATAGACCAGGATACTGTGAAATTTTCTTGTTTGATTAATGGCAAAACCAGTCACATACTCTGAGCTCAATGGCTGATTACAGTCAAAACTTATCCTCCCAGCCTACTAAATTACAAACTACTCAGCTTCTTCACCCAGTAATTGTTCTAACATTTGAATGAATCCCTCTAACAAACAACAACAACAACAACCTTTACAATGCATTCTTCTGGGGTTCTTATAGGAGAATGAGGAAGTGGAGTAGTAGCAGAGAGAGTTGGCCCAATTAAATGAAAAATTTAATGTTTCTCGGCCTCTAATATGCTTGGAGGGTAAGAAATGACAATGCTCCATGCTTCATTAAATGGGATTTGCTTGTATTGTACTCTGGCTGTCTGTCTTTGACCTTTGGAAAAAGTAAAGGGGTAGAAAGCCTGCAGTTTCCCATACTTTTATAACTGTTTCTTCTGCCCTTTGAGGCTTTCATGTACAAGAAAAATGGCTTTAGGAATGTTCCTTATCTTTAAAATAACTCTGCTGACAGTTAGGAATAAATATTTAGCAGTCTTTATGCAAATATCCTATGTCCTGGCAATAACTAGGCCTCCTTTGATTTCTGTGAGGCTGCAGGTGGCTTTTGGTTGCTGGAGAGGGTCAATTGGCGTCTGGTGTGGCGGTGGAAGCGTTCTTGGACAGGAAGATTTCTTGTCTTTACCTTAAAACACTTTCAATTTGCTTTAGCTATGTGTTTTAGGCTTAATTTGGATTTTGATATCGTTTTAAGGTCTTCATGTTGTCTTTGTCCTTTCTGAACATCGGATTATGATTATTAATCTTCAATAAAGCTCTTTAATCCTTTAATCTGTCTCTGGTACTCTTTTCCGTTGCTGTGATGGCCTTTCTATGCTTTGAATCACAGTAACTGTGATGATTGAGACAAAGTGAATTTCTCACTCCGTAAACCCTGCACAATGAAATAAACCTATTATAGAAATCTAGGGGAGTGGTGGAAGATTGTTGTGGAGGCCTGTGGAAGTGGTGGCAAAGGTATGGAAATGGTGGAGGGAAGCAAGAAAACGAGTGAAAATGCAGCAGAATGGTGAAAGAATGATTTACTGGAGGTTTAGTGCGAATAAGGTTACTGACCGTCCCATTAGATGGATAGATGATGATCAATGGTTAGGATTTACCGTGGAGGAAGGTTAGACGGGAGATATAATATTTAGCGTTAAAACACAAAGGTTTAATTTTGGGTGATTTACAAAGAAAAAGGAGTAAAACGCATGAAGTCAGGGGCCTTTAATGGTGGGACCCGATGCGAGGAGGGCTATAAAACATGGACTGTAGGATCTCATGAGGAGATCAACGGCAGAGGATATTTGGATGAAACTCTGTGGAAACCCGATGGAAGAAATTTCAATGGGAATGTGATGGAATGGGAACCGTTGATCTGATCAGATGGATGGCTGAGATTGATGATGGAGCTTTTGGGACCAGAGGGGAAGAGGTGGTTTTTTATAATAAAACCACTGTTTTCGCGCGGCATTGAAGTAGTTTTGAAAATATCTCGAAAAAATGAGATATATGTCACTGAATGACAGGTGTCCTCTTCAAAACTGCCCATTTCGTATTTTTTTGGAACGTTAACCTTCGGATGTAAAAATTATGCGAAATGCATTCTCCACTGTTGGATGAGGGCGCTCTGATCAGATGGTGCAGGTTTCTCGAGATAACAGGTAAGATGCACGGATGATTAGGTGGGATGCGGTCAAAGAGAATTAGATCTTAGCCGTTAGATATATGGGATGGACGGTCAAGATTTAAAGAGGGAGCAGAGAGGCAAAGGGTAAGGTGAATGGGCGGGAGAAAGGAGGATAGTTGGATTAAATGTGATGGATGGCTGTGATCTAATCACATCAGGGAAAGGCAGGGGCCAAAACTCTGATGTTTTGATGTTGTGATTAGCGCTGGATCGTCGGATCAAGGTGCGATCGACAGTCGTGATTGGATTGGATATCGCCAATCGGGGAAGATAGAAAGTGGGGACGCTTGGGTCTGTGCTATGCGATTATGCACCAACCGTCCAATTTTGTAATCAGATCGACGGTCAATTCTTGATCAGGGGGTGATGGAGAGGAGCAACAGGGGTGTGATGCGTTTAGCGCTGACCATCGGATCTTGTAAATATTGATGGCTCAGATCAAATCTGCAGTCAATAGAACAAGAGTTCATCACATCGGGAAATTTCAATTAACAAAGGGAAAGGGTTAAACATAAGGCTACGATTTCGATTAGTGCTCAGGGATTTAGCGCCTTGTCTCGGGCACAGGTCATATGTGGGGAAGTGGTTAGGGGCTTAGCCAAAAGGGGCTTAAGCCTGTAATGAAAAATAAGCATTTTTAAGCCAAAAAGAGGGTTTTTAAGGCTTTGAAAGGGGTTTTGGTAGGCAACAAAGGAGATTTTAAGACCAAATAAGGTATATTATAAGGCTTAAAAAGGGTTTTGGGGAGATTTATAGGGTTAATGAAGGGAATTTTAGAGGAACTTTGCAAAGGACAAAGGGATGAAAAATGAAGCTTTGAGGGGACAAAATGGGCAAATGGAGGCCTTTTTGAAGCATTCTTCTTTTCAAAACAGCAGGGATTTTTAATGGAAACTGAAGTGAAGATTTTTCAAAGGGAAGAAGACACAAGGAGGCTTCATGAATGATATATTTTCAGAGGAAATGTATTTCTTGAAGGCTCAAAAGCATTTTAACCACCTGTTTTCTTGTCAAAAAATTCATATGTGGCTAACAGTGGCTCCACATGAGGATGGCATCTTCTTGAAGGTGTCAAGAATCTTAGCAAATGATCTTTGGAAGTAGGCCAGATGCCTAGTACTTGACACATCATTTTCTTTTCTTGGATCAGCTACCACAAATCATGAAGACATCATATCAGTAGTAATATTCTCCCAAACAACTAACTACCCATTCTATTGTCCTAACATTTTTTCTTCAAGGTGCATTTAGACTTGCAGACCTTTTACATCATCAATTTTTACAAAAAAGAAAATAAACCTATTCTACAACTACCCTTATTGCTCCATGAGACCAAATTAAACAGTTGGCCTCATAACTTATCAACCTAAAATAATATCTGCTAGGATTAAACTATCTAGCAGATTTCTTTCTCTACATTCTACAACAAAAATTTAAAAACAGTCAAACCAAGATTAGACTGTTTGGTTTGATGTGGGTTCATGGCATAAATACAGCTGTACATGAACTGAATTTTCAGAGTTTAAAACAAAATTGGAAGGCTTCGGATCTGGAAAGTCACCAGCATCCTTTATTCTTTTTGTAACTCGTATTTTGAGCTTGTTAGAGTCATTTTCCTCGTTCATTTCAGCTCTGGTTTTGATCTTGTTAGAGCTTCTTCTTATTTTATCCGTTGGTCCAAGTTTTGAGCATATATGAACCTTTCCTCTCAAAGCAAAACTCAACAACTAACTGCATGCTCACATATTGAGCTTATTTGAGATTTCCTACCTACCCTACTCTAATTTGGCATATTTACATTTCTAACTGACAAACCTTCTTTTCCAATACATCTAGTCAATCAAATAATCCCATGACTAGTCCTTTCTACTCAACTCTTTGAGCATGCTCGATAGGCAAGGCCACTCCCATTCTCTTTGTTTCTTAACAGCAGCTTTTAAATTTTTTCTTGTTGTCTGCAACAAGCTGTTCAAAATGAACTTTGATCCTTCTTCGAATGTTTGCAGGAAATGAGCATAAGGATCTTGAAATGATACCTGCTTGTGAGTATTTGACAAGTGGATTTCAACCAGGACTGCTTCCTCTTCCACTGGATCAAGAAGAAGATTCTTTTGAAAAAGGAATTCTTCCTCATCTTCATCACTTTCTGAACTAGAGGACTGATCATATATGACAGTGCTGTCCTCTTGTAGCTTTGAGACCTTCTGATCTGGTGAGTTGGACTCTATGAAAAGGCTAACATATTCTTGAGTAGGAGTTTCTTTGGCTACCTCAACCCTTTCAGGAGAAGTTTCAATATAATCAATTTGCTCAAGAGTGTCTTCATTTCTTTCTTCCTCATCCTCTGTGCTGAAAAGCTGCTAACTTCCATCTCATGGAAATTATTACTAATGATGTGATATAAAGCAGAGTGAAAATTCAATGAATCTTCACCTGCTACTAGACTTTCATATCCTTCTCCATCAGTATCATAAATATCCTGCATGGGCTCATTACTTTCTTGAAGTTGGCAGACATGATCTTCCTTCCACAAATCTATTGATGATGGTTCTACAGGATTAGCTTCTATTTGGAAAGAATCATCATCAGAAATATCAAAACTAGTAAAATCAAAGTTGTAGGTAATGTCACCAATCAAACCTTCTGGACTCTCAGCAAGTCTTTCTTCAAAACAATCTGCAAGTTCATTATCTAATCTAAAATATTGTTCATCATACATGCTTTGCATGTTGCTTATGTCTTGGCAGAGATCTGATTTGTTTTTCCTGAGGATAAGGTGTAGGTCCTTTCCAATCATCATATCTAGTTTCAACCTCATATTCTTCCTCCTTTGTGCTTATCAAGCTGTTTGCTGTCTCTATAAGTTTTTCTAGCTTGTTTTCTAAAGAGATCTGCCTTTTTCATTCTACTTGGTCCCTTTTTATTGCTTTTAATCTTTCCTCCCTGCACCATATGTTGTACTCGACAATAATAGCTATGTTTTCCATTTCTTCCAAGCTAGAAGGCTCTCTTTCTCTTATATGAAATTCCACCTCAGGGTCAAAAGAACTTGGATAGTGCAATAGAGCCCATCCCAAGGGTGGTTTTATCTTGGTAGGTATTGCATTGTATACCTTATTGAACCTGGCTGAAAATTTGTGCACTGTCTCTCCTGGTTGTCTTCTCAAATTCTGGTATTCTTCTAGGATGAGGAAGACATTTCCCGGGGCTACCCATCTATCAAGGAAAACTTGAGCAAACTGATGAAAATTGATGATGCTTTTATCTGGAAGGTTTTCAAACCAACTCTTAACACTCCCTTGTAATGATAAGGTAAACATTCTAATACGGACATCATCTTCTTTGATTTCATATAAGTCGAGTAAATCCTCAAGCTTTTGAACATGCTGCCCAACAGTGATCTTTGAATTTTCTCCATAAAAAAGGGGCAACTTATTTGTAAGTCCTGTAGGAAGGGGCTGGAATATAAGAGGAAAATCTAGAGGTTTATATCTTTCTATGACCTTTGTGGGTGTAGGCAATGTAACAAGAGGCCTATGACTGCTTGAAGTTTCATTGGGATTAGGTGATACAACATGAAGCTCTTGTTTCACTAGGTTTTTCACAGGTGTGTGGGTCTGCTAATGGTCTGAAGATTGAGGCTTGAGGTCTTTCCCATAATCAATGTGGATATCCTCTTTGTACACTTGATCAGGCTTAAAGTAGGATAGAATGCAGTGGTATATAAAAACAATGAATTCTTTGAACCAAATCCAGCCCAAATGTTCTACCCTTCTAATAGGTTTGGCCATATTTCAGGTTCTTCCTCCATTGGAGTCTGGCGGCCTATTAGGAATTGTTGAGTTTTCGGGTGGATGAATTTGAATGTTTGAAGCAGGATTTTTTCCACCATCAGCACTTGAATACCAATTTAACCAGAGATTCTGGGTTCGATCCCTAGCGGAGTCGCCATTATGTTGGGGTTCCAGTGTTTTGGCCAGATTGGCAAGACCAAAAGACCAGACAACATCAAACCACTTTGGGATCCTAGAATCTAGCCCTCCTGGATCCAGAGAGGGATCTCTCTATAAATGTAAAGAATGATATATCTTTAAGGCTCAAAATGAGGTATTAGGCTAGCTATGAAGCACAAAGGTTTGTTTTATTTGGTTGGTTGGATTGGTTGGAGATCATTAACTGAGAAGGTTATGGGATGAAAGGAACAAAGTAGCAGGATGTTTCGGAAAAAGAAAATATATCAAGAAAGTGTCAATCCATTGGGCTATGGAGTCATGAAAGGGGATTACTTGCATAAAAACTAACCAAGGTTTTCATAGGGCAAGCCATCTATACTAAAGGATATTTCAGATAGATGGTGAAATGGAACATTAAGAATGGGTGAAGGAAAGCAATAAAGGGTAGCTTAGGATCAGGTAAGAGGTCATTTAACTCCAGACCTGCTTTCAACATACTCTAAAGGAAAAACAATAAGATTTAACACAGAGCAAGGCCTAAGATCAGAGAAGGGCTTTTAACCTTCAATGCTTTTGACACTAGCTCAAAGGGATCTTAGAAAGGCCAATCTGTTGGAAAAGGACCCTAGTGGACAGGGCTAACTCTAAATCCCCAGTATCCCAATTGTTCCATCTTTAACCCAACAATAACATCTAAGAAACAAAATATGAATCCAAACATCAGTAAGCATGGATAATACCAACATCTTTGACTGGTTAAATTATATGAATTTTCTCTTAGATACACAATCAGCAGAAAACATCAAAGATAAGAAGAGAAGGAAAGCATTAGGGTACCATGCAGGGGTATATCCTAAGCCTGATTTAATGAGTCTTATCATAGAATGATGAACAATATGATTAAAATGAAATAAGATAATTGCAGTAAGAAAAACATCACCCATAATGTAGACCAGGATCCTATGAAATTTTCTTGTTTGATTGATGGCAAAACCAGTCACATACTCTGAGCTCAATGACTGATTACAGTCCAAACTTCTCCTCCCAACCTACTAAATTACAAACTACTCAGCTTCTTCCCCCAATAACTATTCTAATAGTCAAATTAATCCCTCTAACCAACAACAACAACAACAAAAACCTTTACAATGTATTCTTCCAGGGTTCTTATTGGAGAATGAGGAAGTGGAGTAGTAGCAAAGAGATTTGGCCCAATTAAATGAAAAATTTAATGTTTCTTGACCTCTAAGATGCTTGGAGGGTAAGAAATGACAATTCTCCATGCTTGATTAAATGGGCTTTGCTTGTATTGTACTCTAGTTGTCTGTCTTTGACCTTTGGAACAAGTAAAGGGGTAGAAAGCCTGCAGGTTCCCATACTTTTATAACTGTTTCTTCTGCCCTTTAAGGCTTTTATGTATGAGAAAACTAGCTTTAGGATTGTTCCTTATCTTTAAAATAACTACAATGACAGTTAGGAATAACTTTTCAGCAATCTTGATGCAAATATCCTCTGTCCTGGTAGTGACTAGGCCTCCTTTGATTTATGTGAGGCTGAATGTGCCTTTTGGTAGCTGGAGAGGGGTCAATTAGCCTCTGGTGTGGTGGTGGAGGCGTTCTCAAATAGGTAGATTTCTTGTCTTTACCTTAAAACACTTTCAATTTGCTTTAGCTCTATGTTTTAGGCTTAATTTGGCTTCTGATATCATTTTAAGGTCTTCATGATGTATTTGTCCTTTCTAAACATCAGATTATGATTATTAATCTTCAATAAATCTCTTTAATCATTTAATCTATCTCTGGTACTCTTTATCACTGCTACGATGGCCTTTCTGTGCTTTGAATCAAAGTAACTATGATGATGGAGACAGAGTGAATTTCTCACTCCGTAAACCCTATAGAATGCAATAAACCTGTTATAGAAATCTAGGGGAGTGGTGGAAGATTGTTGTGGAGGCCTATGGAAGTGGTGGCAAAGGTAGGGAAATGGTGGAGGCAAGCGAGAAAATGAATGAAAACGAATCAGAATGGTGAAAGAATGATTTGCTGGAGGTCTGATGTGAAGAAGGTTACCGACCGTCCGAATAGATGGACAGATGATGATCAACGGTCAGGATTTACCGTGGAGGAAGGTTAGACGAGAGAAATAAGATTTAGCATTAAAACAAAAAGGTTTAATTTTGGATGATTTACAAAGAAAAAGGAGTAAAACGCTTGAAGTCGGGGGCCTTTAATGGTGGGACCCGGCGGGCAGAGGTCGATAAAATGTGGACCGTTGGATCTGAGGAGGATATCAACGGTGGAGGATATTCAGATGAAACTCTGTGGAAACCCGATGGAAGAAAGTTAAATGGGAATGCGATGGAATGGGAACCGTTGATCTGATCAGATGGACGGCTGAGATTGGTGATGGAGCTTTCAGGAGCAGAGGGGAAGAGGTGGTTTTTTATAAGAAAACCAATGTTTTCGCATGGCATTGGAGTAGTTTTGAAAATCTCCCGAAAAAAAAAAATATATGTCATTGCATGACACGTGTCCTCTTCAAAACTGCCCATTTCGCATTTTTTTGGAACGTTAACCTCCAGGTGTAAAATTTATGCGAAACACATTCTCCACCGTTGGATGAGGGTGCTCTGATCAGACGGTGCAGGTTTGTCTATATAACAGGTAAGATTCACGGGTGATTAGGTGGGATGCGGTCAAAGCGGATTAGATCTCAGCTGTCGGATCTATGGGATGGACGGTCATAATTAAAAGAGGGAGCGAAGAGAAGCGAGGAAAAAGTGAACGGGTGGGAGAAAGGAGAACCGTTGGATTGAACATGATGGATAGGGTGATCTTATCACATCGGGGAAAGCGATGGCTACAACTCGATGTTTTGATGTTTCGATTAGCGCTGGACCATCAGATCAAGGTGTGATTGACGGTTGCGATTGGATCGGAGATCGCCAATCGGGGAATACAAAAAGTGGGGATGCTTGGGTCTGCGCGATGCGATTACGTGCCAACCATCCGATATTGGAATCAGATCGAAGGTCAATACTCCATGGGGGGGTGATGGAGAGGAGCGACGGGGGTGCGATGCGATTAGCACTGACTATTGGATCTTGTAAAGATCGATGACTTAGATCAAATCTGCGGTCAATAGAACAAAAGTTCATCGCATCAGGAAATTTCAATTAACAAAGGGAAAGGGTTAAACATAAGGCTATGATTGCGATTAGTGCCTGGTCTCAAGCATGGGTCATATGTGGGGAAGTGGTTAGGGGCTTAGCCAAAAGGGACTTAAGTCTGTAATGAAAAATAAGTGTTTTTAAGCCAAAAAGAGGTTTTTTAAGGCTTTAAAAGGGGTTTCGGTAGGCAGCAAAGGAGATTTTAAAACCAAATAAGGGATATTATAAGGCTTAGAAATGGTTTTGGGGAGATTTAGAGGGTTAATGAAGGTATTTTTAGAGGAACTTTGCAAAGGAAAAAGGGATGAAAAATGAAGCTTTGAGGGGACAAAATGGGCAAATGGAGGCCTTTTTGAAGCATTCTTCTTTTCAAAATAGAAGGGATTTTTAATGGAAACAGTAGTGAAGATTGTTCAAAGGGAAGAAGACACAAGGAGGCTTCAAGAATGATATATTTTCAGAGGAAATGTATTTCTTAAAGGCTCAAAAACATTTTAGCCACCTGTTTTCTTGTCAAAAAATTGATAGGTGGCTAACAAGGTCCATTCTTTGCCCACTCCTTTTCATCCTATTATCTATGTAGGTCCTTCTGTGAAATGGGGTATTGATTTCATGACATATAACCCTCACTCGGCCTAGAGGCATGGCTATATTATCATAGCAGTAGATTACATTCCCAAATGGGTCGAGGCAATGCCTACATTTAAAAATATCGATGAAACAACTTCTTATTTTTTCTTTAAGCATGTTATTGCATGGTTTGGTGTTACACAAGCCATAGTTATGGACCTGTTGTAGCCGCTACAAAACCCTCCAAAAATTCACCCTCTAAAATGTTTTGAGCCCCCTGAGCATCGAGAAGCGAAGTCAAAACCTGAAGTTCAAGTCTTTTTTTTCAAAAAAATCCTTTAGTCGTTGAGTCGCAGAGTAGGTATTTTACCAAATTTGTGACCAAGTGACCCTGCGACCTATCAGGTTTCCGATTCACTAAGTCACACATCACACTCAATTTAAACAATTGCGACCTAGCGACTCTGCGACCCGACAACCCCTAGGTTGCGAGGTCGCAGGGTTGCGAGGCCGCACATATCATCGACACCGACTATTTGTGACCCAGCAAACTCATTTATTGCTCGCACACATGACCCTTTTATAAATACAAGGGTCGCTAGTTCGCATTTCACCCATGCGACGGAGAGAAAAAATGCTTCTGACAGGCCAAATAGAGAGCGATTTTCTCGGGTAAGTTTCCTAATCCTCCTGATGTTTCCATTTTTTCTATTTTTTTCCCCTTTCCCCTTATCTTAGCCCTTTTAAAGCCACCTACTATCCCCCATTTCAGATCCTCTTTGAACCTGATTCTTTTTTATCCAGGGTAAAATCTTGATACCCTTAACCAAGACCTTTTACTTGCGCTGATAATTAGAATTGCATTTAATTAAGACATTAAAGAACATAAATTAACAATTGTTGCTGTAAAGAAAAGGAGAATTAATGAACAAGATCAGCAATCATAACACGTCGTTTGATGACGGAGTTCATCCAGGAGGGACTACATCTCCGGGCCTTGGTGTCAAGATGGTGTAGGCTGCTGCATTATGTGTTGTAAGAAGAAGATGTACATGGATGTGTCTCCCTATGACATACAAGGAAAAATTTCCCTCACGCAGGAGTGGCTTGAATTCTTTAAGATATTTTCCAATGCGGAACTCTCATACATAAAGAAAGACTCCTATCAGTATGACCATAGCTCACATGTAATAAATAATAGTATCCCACCAATCTTGGCAAACAAGGGATCTCAAAAATACACATATGAAAAGGAGCATCCCGCCAAATGTGGCATAAAAGGGACTCATACATGACACAAATCCATAGTTGAAAGTACATCAATAACAACACAAAGCAAGATCCCACGACTCATGTATCAACCGGGATCTGCAAGACATAATGCATCTCAATGAGAAATAAATAAATAAGTACATGGAATCCACATCATATACCTCATGCTGCCATTTGCTTAAGGTTGAGATTCTTTGCGGCTGAATCTAAAAACACCATCAATCTTGTGGCATTGGAAAAGGTGAAAACGACTGCTCACATGCAGAAATCTGACACCTACATAACCCACTTCCAAAAGTGGCTGAAAAATAAAAAACTCAGATGTAGAAACTGAGCATGCCATCAAACTCGTGGCGTTGAGCAGTGCTGAAATGACATAAAATTTGTCCCATTTGGACAAAGTCAAAACTTCCCCCTCTTGAAAATTGAGCTCAATCAAGGTTCCGCTTGCCTCTTTCTGGGCTCATGGTTCCACATGACCTCCAATAAAAAATAATATTAAACTTCAAATTCCGTGTGCGCTCTGCTCCACCATGGCCCTTACGGACTTCTGAAAAGTCGAGTTTATATAAACAATTATGGGCGAATTTTACAAAGCAAAGTCCGTTGGCGCATTGGTAAGATTTAGTAATTTTCTAAGGGAATTCGGGTGGTCAAATCCTGCCTCCCTCATAGAATCCGCATTCGTTTTTATAAGAAACAATATTATATTGTTTTTGGGGGGCTAGACCTGCATTGGGCGGCCCACCCCCAACCATCTCCGTCATATGGATGTTACATGTTTTAACATATTATATATATATGTGTTTTAACAAAAACATTCATGTTATGGTGGGGGGCTCTGTGGGGTCCGGTGGGGGTCATGGCCCACCAGAACATAAATATATATATATTTTTTAATATGTTGTGGCATATAGTCGAGTGGGGTGGTGGGGGTGGTGGCCCGCCATCCTTTTTTTTTAAATAATTTTTTTTTTTTTTTAAATTAGCCATTTTAGAAATACCAGATTTTTGACCATAGGAGGCAAATTAAATAGGCAAAAATTTCACTCAGATTCTAGCCTGAGTGAGCCGGAATCTGGTGGCCGGTTTTGGTCTAATTTGCATCCTCTTTAAGGCTGCCCAGTGACCAAGTCAACCCAAAACTTTGACCAATCCTAACTCCTTCATACGGAGTCAAAATTGAGTGTCGTCTGTACCGTTGCAATTATAAAGATGATATCCACAACACAAACATGGTTCGAGATATTTTCAAACACTTTTATTTTTGAGCCCTCTATGTTGAGCCACTTGTACTTGTAATTGTTTAATCCACCTAGATCAATCCTCCCCACTGAGGAGATTTTGGTCCTCCAAAAGCATCAAGCTTTACCTATCATCAACTGTCTGCAACTATCGTTTAAAGGCACATCCCCACATGACTCCTTCACCTGACGTACTTCGGAATCAAGATGCAAAGCCAACACCTACAACTGCGGAAATGAAAATGTCTGAAAAGGCACATCCCTTGAAGACTCCTTCACCTCATGTACTTCAGAATCAAGATGAAAAGCCAACACCTGCAACTGCGGAAATGAAAAATGTCTGAAAAGGCACATCCCTTGAAAAATCCTTTACCTCACATACTTTGGAATTGAGATGCAAAGCAAACAACTGCAACTGTTATGGCACGAATGTGTGAAAGGCACATCTCTGTCGTATTTCATAATCAAGATGCAAAGCCAAAACCTGCAACTACAAAAATGAAAATGTCTGAAAAAGTACATCCCTTGAAGATTCCTTCACCTCACATACTTCGGAATCGAGATGCAAAGCCAACACCTGCAACTGTAGAAAAGAAAATGTCTAAAAAAGTGCATCCCTTAAAGACTCCTTCACTTCCATCCTTCGGAATCAGAATGCGAACACCTGCCTAAAGCTACAACGAATATTACATTCTCAATGTGACCAACAATGACCCAGATATTTCCATACTTTCCATGAGTTTATAACATGCACTCGGTGGTCAAGTTTACAGCAAAATGGAAATCATACCTCAACAAAATTACAAGACCAGACCTCATCGTCGCATTTCGAAGTGATGGAAAAAATCCTCATCACTTTTACATGAAAGAAATGCATCAGATGACTCATAGCACGTGACCAAAACATAATCATCACATCTCGAAGTGATGGCAACACATCATCACTTTGACATGAAAGAGATCTAACACATGACTTATAAAACAAGGCCAAAAAAATTTCATGGTCACTTAAACGAGTGATGGAAACACGTCATCACTTTCATAATAAAAATGTGACAAATGACTTACAAGCATGGCCATGACAAGCTTAACATCTCTAGAAAAAAACAATCTAGAAGAACCACTTCTCATTTATTAAAACGAGTGGATCATTTCCCTGTGGCGAACTTTCATGTCGATTATCTCTTTCAACTGGTGTATGCACAGACGCTTTGTCTTTACGATGCTAATCTGGATGAAGTTTCCAACATGTGGCTCTTTGGTGGCCACTTCGATTGCAATGGGTGCAAAATTTCTTTTTCCTCCAAACCTGCTTAACTGATTTTTTTTCTTGTTGGGGAGAAGGCTTTTCATGCCTCTTCCTCCTTTGTGCTGCCATCCTCTTCCAGTACTCAGAAATCACATGGTTATTTAAACCAAAAAAATAACAAGTCTTCCGATGCCATATTTTACGACCATGGTTATCAATATTATTATAATTAAAATTCACTCTGGAATAATGAGACTTAGTATAACTTCTAGGGTGGTCTCTGGTGCGATCATGATGATGGGAGCTTTCCTCAGTTCCTTCACTGCAACGTGCACTACCATGGAACGATGGAGAAGTGTCCCTATCATTCCCCTTCCTTGGAGAGCTCATCATTATCTATTTTACCTTGATGTCCTTCGAACATCCTTTGCCAGTGTACCCCAAACCTGCATAATGAGGTCCTTGCACAACCTCCAATGGTTTGGTTGGTATGCCTTGGCCATGAATGCCAAGTCCTCCTCCTCTGTACCCCATTTTGGTGAGGAGTCTCATGCCGATACCTGTGATGGGTATATCCACACTTCCAACTGAAATTATTTCATGTGAAGAAACTGAAGCAAATTCAACACTGTTTACCTTAGGTGTTGATTGCGAAACATATGAAGAAAGCTGTTGTAAGCGTTCGTTGCGCTTCACTTCCGTTAATGCCTCTGATACAGCCTGTAGTTGAAGCTTCAATTGCTGCATCTCCTCCTTCTCTTTCTGTAGGAATGATTTTAAGGCATCATGATCTCTCTAAAGAGTTTCGTTGTTGCATTTCAAATCTTCCCATGCCTTTGTCATGGCTTGCAACTAAAGCTGCAACTGTTGCTTCTCCTCCTTATCTTCATGTAGGAACGCCTTCAAGGCATCTTGATCTGCTTGCAGAATTTCATTTTTGCGCTTCCAATATTCCCATGCTTCTGTTGTGTCTTGCAACTGAAGCTACAACTATTGTTTGTCCTCCTTCTCTTTGTGTAGGAGTGTCTTCATTTCTTCATTCTCTTCTGCTTGTTTTTCGTAAGCCTCGTACAATATGTCTGCTTTCTCGGACACCCTAAGCATGGTTTCATACATGTCCTTGGCACTCTCCATGGCTCAACTCAGCAAACATTCAATGTTCATGCCTGCAATCCAATCAGCAAGAATACCTGCTCTGATACCACTTGATCCAGGGTAAAATCTTGATACCCTCAACCAAGACCTTTTACTTCGGCTGATAATTAGAATTGCATTTAATTAAGACGTTAAAGAACATAAATGAAAAATTGTAGCTGTAAAGAAAAGGAGCATTAATGAACAAGATCAACAATCATATGAACACATCGATTGATGACGGAGTTCATCTAGGAGCGACTACATCTCTAAGCCTCGGTGTCAAGATGGTGTAGGCCACTGCATTATGTGTTGTAAGAAGAATATGTACATGGATGTGTTTCCCTATGACATACAAGGAAAAATTTCCCTCACGCAGGAGTGGCTTGACTTCTTTAAGAGATTTTCCACTGCAGAACTCTCATACATAAAGAAATACTCCTATCAGTATGACCATAGCTCACATGTAATAAAAAAGAGTATCCCGCCAATCTTGGAAAACAAGGGATCTCAAAAATACACATATGAAAAGGAGCATCCCGCCAAATGTGGCATAAAAGGGACTCATACATGACACAAATCCATAGCTGAAAGTACATCAATAACAACACAAAGCAAGATCCCATGACTCATGTATCAACTAGGATTTGCAAGACATAATGCATCTCAACGAGAAATAAATAAAGAAGTACATGGAATCCACATCATATACCTCATGCTACCATTTGTTGAAGGTTGAGCTTCTTTTCGGCTGAATTTGAAAACACCATCAATCTTGTGGCATCGGAAAAGGTGAAAACGACTTCTCACATGTAGAAATCTGACACCTCCATAACCCACTTCTAAAAGTGGCTGAAAAATCAAAAAATCAGATGCAGAAACTGAGCACACCATTAGACTCATGGCATCGAGTAGCGCTGAAACAACATAAAATTTGTCCCATTTGGACAAAGTCAAAATTTCGCCCTCCTGAAAATTGAGCTCAATCAAGGTTCCGCCTGCCTCTTTCTGGGCTCATGGTTCCACATGCCCTGCAATAAAAAATAATATTAACCTTCGAATTCCGTGCGCACTCCGCTCCTCCATGGCCCTGGTGCACTTTTGAAAAGTCAAGTTTATATAAAAAATTTTGGGCGGATTTTACAAAGCAAAGTCCATTGGCGCGTTGGTAAGATTTAGTAATTTGCTAAGGGAATTCGGGTGGTCAAATCCCGCATCCCCCACGGAATCCACATTTTTTTTTATAAGAAACAATATTATATTTTTTTTGGGGGGCCGGACCCACATTGGGCGGCCCACCCCCAACCATCTCCGTCATATGGACGTTACATGTTTTAACATATTTTATATGTGTGTGTTTTAACAAAAACATGCATGTTATGGTGGGGAGCTCCATGGGGTCCGGCGGGGGTCATGGCTCGCCAACCCATAAATATATATATTTTTTAATATGTTGTGGCATATGGTCAGGTGGGGTGGCAGGGATGGTGGCTCGCCATCCATTCTTTTTAAATAATTTTTGTTTTGTTAAAAACAATTAGCCATTTTAAAAATACCAGATTTTTGACTGTAGGAGGCAAATTAAATAGGAAAAAAATTTGCTCAAAGTCTGGCTTGAGTGTGCCAGAATCCGATGGCCAGGTTTGGTCCAATTTTTTTCCTCTTTAAGGCTGCCTAGTGAGCAAGTCAACCCAAAACTTTGACCACTCCTAACTCCTTCATACAGACTCAGAATTGAGTGTCGTCTGCACCATTGGAATAAAAAAGATGAGATCTACAACATGAACATGGTTCGAGATATTTTGAAACACTTTTATTTTTGAGCCCTCTTTGTTGAGTCACTTGTACTTGTACTTGTTTAATCCACCTGGATCACTTTTCCAATCATCCAAAACCTGCCATTCTTATACAGACTTGTAGATGAAGCCAACTAGCCTCCCCTATGTCTGTGTCTTCCTCTAATGACCACTTCATCCTCCTTTATGGTTTTCCTCACTCACTCCTTTTATTGTTTTAAGTTAAAAATGAAGCAAAAGGCTATGCCGCCATCGAAATCATCCGCCCAGCCCTAGCGTGACCTCCGACCCCGCGACCTTGTGACCCCGGCGACCGAGCAACCCCGGTCTCTATGTCGCTAAGTCACATCTCGCTCAAAAAATAGACGTTTTCAACCTTGCGACTCAGCGACCCGGTTGCAAGTAGCTAAGTCGCAAGGTCGCATCCTCATGAATTTTTAAACCAATGTGACTCAGCGATCTTGCAACCTTGTTGCAGGGTCAATCTCCTCTGATGTTTAAACCTCTGTGACCTAGCGACCCAAGAAATAGGTCGCTACGTTGTAGAGTCACCATTTCCTAGATCTTAGTTGGGCAGAGTCAAAAGAAGTACCAGGCATTTATTAATATGGAATATGTCTTATCGTGGGACTGTTTTATGAACATGCCAGAGAACCTCGAAGCAGAGTTAGAGTGCATCTCCATCTCTTCAGCCTCAAGTGACATGGGGCCTCCGGCGGTTTGCAAGAAAAACAAGAGCCCAGAGATAGAGATCACAGAAAGTGAAATACGAATGTCTCCTCCCCCGATCTATGGGGACACCGCATGTACATTTAGCAAAGGAGAAAGCATGATTTGGTATCAAGTATACCAAGAGTTCGCACAACCAGAATTTCCAGAGGACCTCCCCGACCGACAAGTATATGTGCAAGTTAAGATCTCAAAGCTTCACTACATAGGGGCCCACCCAGCTATATTCCCATGTGCTGAAATTATTTAATGGAACATACGAAAGATCGACCCCAGGATGTGGGTAATTCAGAATTATGAGGGTAATACTTTTGCAAATATAAAGGGACAGGATGCGAAGTACTATTACGCACTTCCATAATGGGAACAGATGTTCACAGAGGAATGGGCCACTACCCATGTGGTTCTCATAGCAGACACCCTGAGAGGATGGTGGGAAGAACCCAAGAAGTTCAAAATTGAGAATGATCAGGAGTATTAAGTGGCAGGCCTCAGGAAGGTCTATAAGCTTGTAGCAGCTATGCTTTGTAGAATGTATGTTCGTCCCGATGCCACCACTTTCAGTGGTTCTTAGGTATCCCTGATGCACTTTATTACTATATATGGCACCCGTTTCAATTGGGCCAACTTACTAATAGCAGCCCTCAAAACAAACATATTTGCAGTGCTAGCACACAAGGAGGGATACTCGTCCGAATTTTACATGGCCTCTTATCTATTTTATGCAGTTTGTGCCAAGTGCTACTTTGAGGGCTAGACTCACAACTCTCAATCCAAAAGGAGTTGTAGCTATTTTGGGACTCCAAATATAAGCAGGATATAGAGCCAATCTTACATAGTTTCATCCCTGCACTCTACGGAAAATTTTTCGGTCAGGATACCCCATGCATGTCCTAGCGAGCCATGGAAATGATAGACAAGGTAGCACATTGGTTTCCATTTTTAGAAGGCACCTTCATCCGAGTCTTTGGATCATTCAAGACTCCCCATGCTCTTCCCCAATTTGTCACTGACAGGATGCTACTTCAGGAAGTATGTTATCATATGACTTCTGGCTTTTCGAAGGTCCTTACTAAAGGTAAGAAGAAGCCATGGCCCACACTGCCGCTCACCATTGGTGCTTACACAGTCAAGGATTTCAAAGAGGTGGAGGAGGAGGCTTAGCAAACCAGAGGATTCTTCCTGGGGACTTTGGATTATCGGACATATGATCCTGAGAGGATAGTCCCTGCTCACTGCAAATGGGCAAAGTTCAAATGAAGCTACCAACATACTAAACGCCCAGTTGAAGATGCGGTAAGAAACTGATACAACAAGGATAGGGAACTTGCCCCGAAAGCATTGACTGATCGGGAGGACCAAGATGATCAGAATCTGGAGGAGAGAATCCATGAATTGGGAGGAGCCTCATCTTCCTAGGCCAAGAAGCCCCGAACTAACACAGGCCATATCTCCTTCGCCCAACATAAAGAAAAGGAAGAAAAAGCTCAGCGAGAAGATGAAAAGAAAGAAAAAGAGGATGAATATAGATGTAATAAATACCTAAAAGTAGCACAGAGAAAGAAAGAGGTTGCGGATGCCCGCAAAAATAAGGAAGAGCAGGAGGCGAAAGCAGAAGCTGAGTGGCAACTCAAGAAAGAATTAGATCAGGTGGAGGCTGAACGCAAAAGGAAGGAAGAAGAGGAAACAAAAGCAAAATATGAATGCAAAAGGAAGGAAGAAGAGGAAACCAAAGCAGAAGTTGAGTGCAGAAAAAAGGAATAATAGGATAAGGAAGAGGTGGAGCGGCTATTGAAAGAAGAAGAAGAACAGAAGGAAAAGGAGGAAGATGATCGAAGATCGAAAGAAAATTCTTCCAAAGACACCGAGACATCTCCTCTAGTAATAGGGGTATAGACAGAGTTTCCACCCATCAAAGTGCTCGCAATAAACACACGTTTTTCACTCTCAAAACCAGGTACCTTCGAGGGATAGGAGGAGGAAGTGTTCAATTTGAAAAGACTCACTTATGATCAGTTTACTTTCAAACTCAAGCAGAAAAAAAGGAGATGCCTAGCACGGAACCCTGCTGCATCATTCAGGGCTATGACAGAAAAATATATAGTCCTAGACACTAGGACTAATCCAGTGATGATAACATCAGTCAGCACTACTTTCGCCGCAGCCACCGAAGAGAATGTGAGCTGGATGAGTAGGGAAAACCTCTCCCTACAAAATAGATTACAAGAATCTGAACAAAGGGAAGCTAGGTCGGAGCAAGAAAAGAGAGCACTAAGGGAAGAAGTCCAATAGCTCCAAGATAAGAAAAACCTTATTAACGAAGTACCACTCACTGTCCAAAGATATTTGGTAACACTGGAAGCCACCATGAGGCATGTATACGAGGAAATGTTCACCATAAAGCAAACAGTTTCACCTCTACTAAGAGCTCAAGAAGAAACTAAGAAGAGGAACAAGCAACTAAAAGAAGCCTCCACTACCTTGGATAGAATGATAGAATGGAAAAAAAGATATCCGCAGGCTCCAGAAACTGTGCCCAGGAAAGATTAGATTCATACTCAGAATGACAATCTCCAAATTCGTATCAAGGTGCAATGGAAGGAGAAATTATTCAAAGCTCTAGAGAAGGTGATGCCCACCTATGAGCATTTCATCAGTGGCATTGACTCGATGCATGAACTGCACCATATTCCTTCTCTAGGTGCGCTAGGCAAAGAAAAGACATGGGAACAGGAAGATCAGAAGATTCAGGCATTTCTATAGCCTCTCAGACAAGCCATCGCTACACCTGATCTTCCGGCATCGCAGGAGAACTTGGTTAAGTTTGTTGTAACACTAGTTTGGATTTACACCAAACTGGATTCCTTATCTAAGTAGGTCACAATCAAGAGAGAAACTCTGATTCCGAAAGCCTTAGAATGCCTACATAGGTAAAGGGAAGATACTCCTCTGATCTCCCCATTCGCTGCAGATTATCGTGCATGGCAGAATTTCCTCAAAGAGCAACAAGTTGATGTTCCCGACCTCGCAATCACACACATGATCCCATGATCAGCTTGCAAGGCACAGTCTACAGGAGGGGTCATAGGTTGCATAATCCATGATCAGGTCACAGGTCACAGTGTCCATTCAGGTCACAGGTCGCATTTTCCATTTAGGTCGCAAGGCAGACCAACAGGCGGGAAGGCGAAGAGTTAGGGCACCCAACGGTCAATTTTGTCTTATATATACTCCCTTCGAGGACTTGTAAATGAAATTTTTTTGGACTCCAAAGGAGAGAAGAGAGTTTTAAAGCATTAAACATTCCCTTATGAATGAATACAAGCATTTGTTTTAAATCCACTATTGGATCTGATGAGAATCAATGTGTCAATACTATGAGTATTTCTTCGTATATGTCTGATATCTTATGATTAATTGATCTGCGTTTTCTGCTTATACTTTTTATGCATTCTAGCTCATTGAATGTGTTAAGGATGGTATGTTGTTTACATAGGAGATGTTTGTAACTTTATTATTGACATGTATCTTATTCAGGAAAACGCTCAAGTACACATAAGATGTTTTTGCGAGGCAGAACTATTTCTTCTATGGTTTGAACAACTTTTACAAACATGACCTTAATGATATACTACTAATAGCATCTCCTTCAACTGCATGTTTTCTTTTTATCTTGTTATTTGTAGTATTTATGCTTGTTGAAAACCATTGATATTTTTCCTTGTATTATCCAATAAATTTATGCCTATAACTCTGCAGGGCTCATTTGTGTCCAGGGGAAGGAGTATTCAGCAGTAGCCAGACCCACACCCCAGATGGGATCCTTATCATAAATGGTTCAGAGTCTAATTGGGACTTTTTACCAGGGAGATCCCCTACTGTTGGTTGGACAAATTTTCCCATCAACAGATTTGGCGCTAGAAGGAGGGCCTGAATGGCAAGCTCCCAGCACACAAGTAACATCCCGTTACAAACTCCCTAAGGGGAGATCATGCATGAAAATACTGTTCCTCCCCTTTTGGAAAATTCTCAGGAGGAGGAACACCCTTTCTATGAGGTTACTTTAGCCCAGCTAAGGGCCATGTGCCCTATCGCCTGCAACCTTGTCAAGGGTTAACAACGAGCCATGGTCACTTCCTTGGAAAAATCCTATAACTCCCACAGCTAACCATATGTGCCAAGGAACCCTTGTCAACTCCCTTCCTCAGCTCGTGGGTCTTATGATCGAGGATTATGTAGACACAATTGAGTGGAATTCTGAAGCACCCCTTAATAGCCCTAGGGACAGGGAAGAGGAAGGCCCCGAGATCACAAAACCTCAACTCAACACTAGCCCCGAACAAGGCCAGACTGCGAATAATTAAACCCAAGGCAACGATCCCCCTGAAGGAGGAGCTAGAAGGGGCTGGGGTAATAGAGGCAAGGGAGACATAGGCTGTGGACAAGGCTGAAATGTCGACCACCAACCCCATAGAAACCAGAACAGGATTCCTTTCCTTTACAACTAGAGAAACATCAGGAATACAGGGAACCGTTAAGAAAACCAAGATAGGCAGTCCCACCAGGAGGGCGAGGCCTCCGGGTCTGGCATGGGTAGCGAATATGAAAATGAATTGGGTTATGTATACATAACACAGCACCTACAGGCCAGACGTGTGCAACCTTTGGCTTGGATGGCCCAGTCTCCCCTAGGTATACAAGGCCCCCTCCATGACATGCCTCGACATCCTGAGAAGCATCTCCCTAAGTTCGACCTCGAGAAAGGCACTTTGGTTGAGGACCACATTAGCAACTTCTACTTATCCTTACATTTGATGAGGGTACAGTATGACGATGTAGCATGCCATATTTTTCCTCATACTCTAGAAAATAAAGTAGCAACGTGGTATCAGTCTCTCCCTGTCGCTTCCATTACTTCACGGGAACACTTTCGTCGTACCTTCCTACAAAAATTCACAAAAGATAAAACCCCCTCAATGCTCCTCACAGAGCTCAGTACGCTGAAGTGTTAGAAGAAAGAGAAGGTCAAAGACTTCAATCAACTCTTCGCCACCATATTGAACAAATTCCCCCCAAACATGGCGTTGGATGATTCCATTACCATTGACTAATACACTAGAGCCCTCCCGCAGGATATTGCCGTATTTGTGAAGAGTGAGGCTAGGGCCACCCTGGCAGAAAACTATACCATCTCCCTTGTGGTAAAAAAGGACACATTTTCCATAGGTGCCATTGACCATGAAAGTCGGGATGATAAAAAACCAACCACGAAAAGAATGCAATTCGAAATCCATAAAACCAGGGATAAAGATAAGGACCCCTTTGATTTTGAAAGTATCACAAAATCCCTTAAGTTGTTGACCAATGAAGTCTATAATCTGAAGAGGAAGAACCATGAGCCTATCCTAGCTGTTAAAACACAGAAACCTTTTTTCAGAAAGAATAATCCCGCCGTGAACCGACCCCCGTCCAAACATAGCACCGCCCTCAACGTGGAGGAAATGGAAGAAGACAATTTCTGCTCTTTTCATCAGGCCTCACACTCGGAGAAAACATGTCCCCAGTGGATAAATAGTATGACCATTGTTTTCAATTAGCTGTTAGAAGATCAGACCCCTGGGGATTTATAATATGAAGCTGATTAAGGGGACGAGGAAGCCTCCCCCTCGGATGAATATGTAGGTTTTGATGTCCTTGCCTTTGAGGTAATCTACGGGGAGAGCTCCCTTCCCACATCCGGGATAAACCTAGCAGACGATCCCAAAACCAAACCTCCTCAAAACTACAGTTTGAGGAGCAAAGTTCCTATCCCGGAGCAGTATTTTGAGGAGAAAAGGAAGGCCTTCTTATGGAAAATATTACCCCCAACCGAAGAGAACCAAAATAATACTCCTGAAAAATTTAGTCTAACTAATCCTCGAGAAAGCCCCAAGGCTAAAGCTTCATCAGCTTCCCCTAAAAACATCACCAAGCTTCGCTCGCACATAGACTTTGGGTATAATATTATTGAGGATATGAAGAAGACCCGGGCCAATATATCTCTATATGAGTTCACTCGCATTGCAAACCAACAAGATATTATCCTCAAAGCCTTTTCCAATCTACTGGTAGCCAAACTCGTGAGAATCACGTCTGCCCAAACTACCGCTAGTCCCCAATCCATCGTAAATGCAGTAAACACCAACTTCAGGGGATCCACACCACCTTTCCTCCTATCCTTTGAGATTTTTAACTTCAATGTCAATAATTGCCTCGTCTATTCTGGCACATCCATGAATGTTATGCCATTATCCGTATGCAATAAGTTAAACATCCACCCTAAGAAGACCAACAGCAGAATTATCCAGCTTGTAAAATCCCAAGTCCTCGCGGTAGGGGAATTAAACAACATCATATCCGCCTATCCTCTGATTCTAGAGTGCATCTGTGCATCAACATAGTAATCGTGGATATCCCCGAGGCCTATGGTCTCCTATTGAGCAAATATTGGTCCAGCAAGCTCCAAGGATACTTCGCCACTGATTGGTCCCACCTTTGGCTCCCGTACAAAGGTAGGAATAGCCAAATCCGGGTCAAAAGTGAACCATACATGAAGAATATTGTGACTAACCTGGATTCAACTAACTAAATAGTCATTTTCGCACAAGAAGAGCTCAGTATGTGTTTCTTAGAGTCCATCTTTAGTTTTTATTGGAGTCACCAATCCCCGATCACCCGAGACGTTCAGTGTGAGCTGATTCTGGTTTGTTGAAAACTCCTCCCCATCCAACAAAGATTCATTAGAAACTGATGCCACTAGCACATCCTCAACAGGATCTGATAGAATTGTCCAACCAGAAGATGAAGCTTGGACCTTATACTATGACGGTTCCAAAACCCAAGATGGGGCTGGCGCAGGCTATATCTTGCTAGACCCTTAGAAGAACAAGTTTCTAATTTCCTGCCATTTATAATTCCAGTCCACCAATAATACTACCCAGTATGAGGCACTGTTACTAGGACTCCAAAAGGCCATAGATCTAAAAGTCTGTTGTTTGAAAGTAATTGGTGATTCCGAGATTGTCACTCGTTAGGTACGCAACACTATCCACTGCTTATCTTCACATCTGGAAGGTTACTAGCAAGAATTATGGCGTTTAATTTCCGTTTTTGATGCTTTTGGTATTAAATCTGTACTGAGAATGCACAATGCAGCAGTCGATACACTTGCAAACGCTGCCACTAGGTTCACCCCACTTAGAGATGGATTTTCTATTGAAGTTATATACAAGCCATCTATACCAGAAAATGTTACTAATTTACGTGTTTTCAATGATGACCAGCAGGTACTAGATTTCATGCTAAATAAAGACATATTCAAAGATACATTTATGAATAAGAGGATCATGATCATGCTTTGCAGGAGGAAATAAGAAATCAGAAATAAAATCCCATACCCAAAGGGGTTGTGTCACTCGAAAATATTTTCGACTTACATAACCGTTTCCAAGGACCCCCAAATACGAAGATGCAAAGTTCCATGTTAGCACACCGACAAATCAACCTTGGGAAAAACAAGTACCCCAAGCTTGTAAATTTGGGTAATGAGTGCACCTCTCAGGACAAAAAAGCATTCACCAGATTATTTAAGAAATACCGAGATGTTTTCCTGGACGTATGATGCCCTTCGAACTTATGATACGCGGGTCATCCAACACGTCATACCCATTAAGGAAGGAGTGAAGTTGTTCCAACAAAAACTGAGAAAAGTACACCCAGCTCTAGAACCAATATCCAAAAGGAACTAATGAAGCTCTTGGATGCGTGGATAATTTTCAAAGATAGACATTCATCCTGGGTAACCAAATTGGTCCCTGTTCGCAAGAAATCTGGTGAAATCCGTTTGTGCATAGACTTCAGGAATTTGAACAGAGCCTCCAACAAAGACAACTATTAGGTCCCTCCTATGGAGCAAATCCTTCAAGTTGTATCAGGGTCAGAAATGTTCTCTCTATTGGATGGGTTTTCAGGGTATAATCAAGTGCTAGTGGTTGAGCCCGATCGGCTCAAAACCACATTCAGAACTAAGTGGGGAACATTTGCATTCAGACGCATGCCCTTTGGGCTGATTAATGTTGGCGCCACCTTCCAAAGAGATATGGAAATCACCTTTAGAGGACTCATTGGGAGAAGTGTGGTAGTATACCTTGATGACGTCACCGTGTTTTCAAAACGCAGATCCGACCACATATACCACCTTAAGCATAGTTCTGAAAGGTGTCGAAAACATGGGATCTCACTGAAACCGAAGAAAAGAGTTTTTTCCGTCGCCTAAGGAAACTTGTTGGGACACATAATAACTCAAGACGACATAGTGGTGGATTCGAAACGTGCAAAATTCATCGCTCAAATACCGCCCCCAAGTGGTAAGAAAGCTATGCAATATTTCCTTGGCAAAATCAACTTCCTCCAAAAATTTATATCAGATTCTACTCAGATCGTGAAACCATTGCAAGGCATGATTAAGAAAAACAATAACTTTAAATGGAATCCTCTCGAGAAAGAAGCGTTTGATAACATCAAACGAGCCATTGTGTAAGCACCCGCTCTCTATAGTCCATATTTCAACAAAGGTTTTATCTTGTATACTTTTGCCTCAGATTCATCTTTAGCCGTTGTCCTCACTCAGAAAGATGACAGCAATGATGAGTGGCCTATATCGTTTATGAGCACTGGATTACAAGGCACTGAGCTAAATAATCTAGATATTGAAAAACAAGATTATGTGGTATGCAAGGAAGTTAAACATTTCAAGCCATATACTTTGAAGAATCGTGTCATAGTCTTCATGCCTCACCCAGCTGTTCGCTCACGATTCGTATAGCAGGAGCTGGGTGAGAGACGAGGCAAATGGATGACGTGCCTTCAAGAATATGACCTGGAATTCAAGCTAGCACACACTATAAAAGGCCAAGGGTTATTTTGGATGGCCGCAGAGGCAGCAAACTCATGGGGAAATGAAGAGGAGGATTGGGACCACGAGATCGACATGTATCAAGCTGATAGCCCATCTGGGTGGAGACTATGCAGGAGACACCACTGCTCACAAGATCATGCATGTCGGTTTCTATTGGCCTACTCTATTCAAAGATGCACATGCCTATATTCGGAAATGGAAACAATGCAAAAAGTTTGCAAGTAGAGTTGTATGGCCTTCAGCCCCGTTACAATCTATTGCAATGGAAGAACCATTTCAACAATGGGGGCTGGACGTGATTGGGGAAATCTTTTCGCACTCTTCCAAGCAATATAAATACATCCTGTCTGCTACAGACTATTTCACAAGGTGGGTTGAAGCGATACTGTTGCGTCAGGTCAATGATCAAGAGGTAATAGCCTCCGTCACCCAATGCATCATGATCAGGTTTGGTGTTCCAACCTCCCTTTTTTTTTATAATGCAACATATTTCTCATCATTGAAATTATATGATTTTTCTCTAGAAAATGGTATCGTGCTTAAACACTCCGCCAACTATTACCCTCAAGGGAACGGGTTAGCCGAGTCAACCAACAAGAACCTAATCCACATCATCAAAAATAATTTTTTGTCCCAATAACGAAATTGGCATAAGGCACTCCAAAACGCCCTTTGGGCTGATCGAGTGACACCCAAACCTTCCTTGGGCACCTCCCCCTTTTTCCTCGTATAAGGAAAAGATCTTATCCTTCCTCCCAACTTGTCTCTCCCAGCCCTTCAATTATCTCAAGAGACTCGTGGCACTCCTTGCCCTACCTTACAGGGCTGAATAGACACACTATTGAAAATTGAGGACTGTTGAAAATTGAGGAGGAAAGGCAAAAAACCCGAGAAAATTCGCCATCCACAGAGTCGAATAAAACTTTGGTTCGACAAGAATTCAGCCGGAAACAAGGTTTTCGAGATAGGTGACCTTGTCCTCAAATGGGATAAAGCTCATGAAGATAAAGGGAAACACTCTAAGTTCCAGGCGTTATGGACAGACCCTTTCCAGATCAAGGAAAAGATCGGCTCTCACACCTACAGGTTACAAACCCTTGAAGGGAGGATTGAGGTCCTCCCTGTGAATGGGCACGACCTTAAGCACTATTTCACCTGACAACCCCTAGGGGTCATCACCACACCCTGTACCATAGTTTGTCTTGTTTTATGTTGTTCTTTACCTTTTGTTTTTCAATAAATCACTTGTTCCACACAGGATCCCTTTAACCTTTTCTTTCCCTTGGCATCCATATTTTGAAAGTGGATATAGAAGCTACTCAAGTGGCATACTAAGTCGGGATCTATTATCTCCTCCCAGATTGTAAAAGGGGCAAGCATACCTGTGATGGGCACTCAATGGCAAGAACATGACTAAGGCCTTCGGACCAAGACGCGATAGCTTACCCAGCATGTTGGCCCAAGGGACTGCTGTGCAAAAGGAAATGTTCGGTTAAATTGGTTACTGGATGGAAAAGGGAGAAGTTAGCCTCAGGTGAAGAATGGAAATCTAGGAAAACCCTAAGTCCTCATGTAGACCAGGAGCAACCTCTCTTGCAAGTAAAATAAGTCGGGATCCCTCATCCACCTAGACAATAATTTTCAAATAAACTAAGTGCCTTGAGCATGAAAATAAGTGCCCTGGGCACATTTCAATAAGTGCATTAAGCACATTAATAAAGGGTAAAGGTTTCCTGTGCAGAGAGGTGATACGACGACTCTGTCGGGGTACTAACCAGGCTCACTTGCAGTGGAGAAATGCTTGTGATTCCTAGGCAGTGACTCCACCGAGACCATATGGTTCGCTGGCAGCAGAGCGACACAATGAGGACCAAATAAACTATACTGGATCCGTAAATCCCTGGGGTTACTCCAAACTTTTCCATCCGGTCTCCAAGAATGAAAACATGGTAAACTAGCACCCAAGGGTACGCAGATAGGGAGAGAAAATGTGCAAGGCTCGAAGATGGAAGAAATGGGACCCACGGGGTGAAAGGAACAAGTGCTTTACGCCCTCCCCTGCCCCTCAAGATGAAACACCGGCAGAGATTCTGGGCCCTACCAATGAATCGCCATTTGTTGTAGCCGCTACAACACCCTCCAAAAATTCACCCTCTAAAATTTTTTGAGCCTCATAAGCATCTAGAAGCGAAGTCAAAACCTGAAGTTCAAGTATTTTTTTCAAAAAATGCGTTAAGTCATTGAGTCGCAAAGTAGGTCTTTTACCCAATTTGTAACCTAGCGACCTTGCAACCTATCAGGTCGCGAAGTTGCTAAGTCACACATCGCACTCAAGTTAAACAATTGGGACCTAGTGACTCTGCGACCCCGCGACCCCTAGGTC
Source organism: Pinus albicaulis (assembly GCA_034641835.2). Taxonomy (NCBI): domain Eukaryota; kingdom Viridiplantae; phylum Streptophyta; class Pinopsida; order Pinales; family Pinaceae; genus Pinus; species Pinus albicaulis. The sequence goes on from CM076578.1 coordinate 234,277,261, forward strand.
GTAAGGTCGCAGGGTCGCGAGGTCGCAAATATCATCAACACAAAATATTTGTGATCCAGCGACCTCATTTATTTCCTACACGCGTGACCCCTTTATAAATAGAAGGGCCTCTAGGTCGCATTTCACCCACGTGATGGAGAACAAAAATGCTTTTGACAGGCCAACTAGAGCATGATTTTCTCGGGTAAATTTCTAAATCCTCCTGATGTTTTCGTTTTTCCTATTTGTTGCCCCTTTCCCCTTATCTTAGCCCTTTTAAAGCCACACACTATCCCCCATTTCAGATCCTCTTTGAACCTGAGTCTTTTCCAATCATCCAAACCCTTCCATTCTTATACAAACTTTTAGATGAATCCAACCAGCCTCCCCTGTGTCTGTCTCTTCCTCTAATGTCCACTTCATCCTCATTTATGGTTTTCCTCACTCACTCCATTTATTTTTTTAAGTTAAAAATGAAGCAAAAGGCCACGTTGCCGTAAAAATCGTTCGCCTAGCCCTAACACAACCTCCAACCCCACGACCTTGCAACCCATGCGACCTAGCAACCTCGGTCTCTAAGTCGCTAAGTCACATCTCGCTCAAAAACTGGATGTTTGCAACCTTGTGGCTCAACGACCCAGTGATCCGATCATAAGTCGCTAAGTCGCAAGGTTGCATCCTCATGAATTGTTAAACCAATGCAACTCACCAACCTCGCGACCTTGTTGCAGGGTTGCGAAGTCACAGGGTCACTCTCCTCTGAAGTTTAAACCTCTGCGACCCAGCAACTGAATAAATAGGTCGCTAAGTCGCAGATTCACCCTTTCTTAGATATTAATTTGGCAGAGTTAAAAGTAGTACTAGGCATTTATTAATATGGCATCTCTCTTATCCTGGGACTGTTTTATGAACATGCCAGGGAACCTCGAAGCAGATTTAGAGTGCGTCTCCATCTCTTCAGCCTCAAGTGAAATGTGGCCTCCGTCAGTTCGCAAGAAAAACAAGAGCCCAGAGATAGAGATTACAAAAAGTTAAAATCCAATGTATCCTCCCCCTATCTATTGGGACACTGCATGTACATTTAGCAAAGGAGAAAGCATGAGTTGGTATCAAGTATACCAAGAGTTCGGACAACCAAAATTTCTAGAGGACCTCCCTGACCGTCAAGTATATGTGCAAGTTAAGAGGTTGAAGCTTCACTATGAAGGGGCCCACCCAGCTATATTCCCATGTGCTGAAATTATTGAATGGATCATGCAGAAGATCGACCCCAAGATGTGGGTAATTTGGGATTACGAGGGAAAATATTTTGAAAATCTAAAGGGCCAGGATACAGAGTACTATTATGCACTTCTAGAATGGTAACAGATGTTCATAGAGGAATGGGCCACTACCCATGTGGTTCCCATAGTAGACACCCTGAGAGGATGGTGGGAAGAACCCGAGAAGTTCAAAATCAAGAAGGATCAGGAGTATCAATTGGCAGGTCTCAGGACAGTCTATAAGCTTGTCGCAGATATGCTTTGTAGAATGTATGGTCATCCTGATGCCACCACTTTTAGTGGTTCCTGGGTATCCTTGATGCACTTTATTACTTTATATGGCACCCGTTTCAATTGGGCCAACTTATTAATAGCAGCCATTAAAACAAACATATTTGTAGTGCTAGCACCCGAGGAGGGATACTCTTCTGAATTTTACATGGCCTCTTATCTATTGGATGAAGTTTGTGCCAAGTGATACTTTGAGGGATGGACTCACAACTAGGATCAAGAGCGTGCACACCCAATCCACAAGGAGTTGCAGGTATTTTTGGACTCCAAATATAATTAGGATATAGAGCCAATCAGACATAGTTTCATCCCTGCACTCTACGGGAAATTTTTCTGTCAAGATACCCCATGCATGTCTTGGCGAGCCATGGAAATGATAGTCAAGGTAGCACATTGCTTTCCATTTGCAGAAGGCACCTTCATCCGAGTCTTCAGATCATTCAAGACTCCCAATTCTTTACCCCGACTCATCACTGACAGGATGCTACTTCAAGAAGTATGTTATCAGATGACTTCCGGCTTCTCGAAGGTCCTTACTAAAGGTAAGAAGAAGCCATGGCCCACACTTTCTCTCAGCATTGGTTCTTACACAGTCAAGGATTTCAGAGAGGTGGGGGTGGAGGCTGAGCAAATCAGAGGATTATTCCTCGGGCCTTTGGATTGGATCGTATGTCCCTGCTCACTGCAAATGGGCCAAGTTTAAATGGAGCTACCGACATACTAAACGCCCAGCTGAAGATGCGGTAAGAAACTGGTACAACAAGGATAGGGAAATCGCCCCGGAAGCATTGAAAAATTGGGAGGACCATGATGATGAGACTCTGGAGGAGAGAATCCACGAATTGGGAGAAGCCTCGTCTTCCCAGGCCAAGAAGCCCCAAACTAACACAGGCCATAGCTCCTCCACCCAACAGAAAGAAAAGGAAGCAAAAGCTTAGTGAGAAGCTGAAAAGAAAGAAAAAGAGGATGAAGATAAATGTAAGAAACAACTGAAGGCAGATCAGAGAAAGAAACAGGCAGCGGATGCCCGCAAAAAGAAGGAAGAGTAGGAGGCGAAAGAAGAAGTTGAGTGACAGCTCAAGAAAGAATTAGATCAGGTGGAGGCTGAACGCAAAAGGAAGGAAGAAGAGGAAACAAAAGCAGAAGTTGAACGCAAAAGGAAGGAAGAAGAGGAAACGAAAGAAGAAGCTGAGCGCAGAGAAAAGGAAGAACAGGATAAGGCAGAGGCAGAGCGGCTATTGAAAGAAGAAGCAGAACAGAAGGAAAATGAGGAAGAGGATAGAAGATCGAGAGACAATTCTTCCAAAGACACCAAGACACCTCCTCCAGTAACCGGGGTACCGACAGAGCTACCACCCATCGAAGTGCTTGCAATCAACACACGTTTTTCACTCTTAGAACCAGGTACCACCGAGGGATAGGAGGAGGAAGTGTTCAATCTGACAAGACTCACTTATCATCAGTTTACTTTCAAAATCAGGTAGGAAAAAAGGAGATGCCTAGCACAGAACCCTGCCGCGCCATTCACGGCTATGATGGAAAAATATATAGTCCTGAACACTATGACCAATCCAGTGATGATAGCATTAGCCAACACTGCTTTTACCACAGCCACCGAAGAGAATGTGAGTCGATTGAGTAGGGAAATACTCTCCCTACAAAATAGATTACAGGACTCTGAAGAAAGGGAAGCTAGGTTGGAGCAAGAAAAGAGAGCACTAAGGGAAGAAGTCCAACAACTCCAAGATAAGAACACCCTTATTAAAAAAGTACCACTCATTTTCCAAAGAGAGTTGGTAATGTTGGAAGCCACCATGAGGCATGTATACGAGGAAATGTTCACCATAAAGCAAACAATTGCGCCTATAATAAGAGCTCAAGTAAAAACTAAGAAGAGGAATGAGCAACTAAAAGAAGCCTCCAATGCCTTGGATAGAATGATAGAATGGAAAAAAGGATATCCACAGGCTCCATAAACTGTGCCCAGGAAATATTGGATTCATACTTAGAACGAAAAGGTCCAAATTTGTATCAAGGTGCAATCCAAGGAGAAATTATTTAAAGATCTAGAGATGGTGATGACCACCTATGAGCATTTATCAGTGGCATTGAATTGATGCATGAACTGCACCATATTCCTTCTCTAGGTGCACTAGGCGAAGAAAAGACAGGGTCCAAGTAGATTAGGAGATTCAGGCATTTCTACAGCCTCTTAGACAAGCCGCCGCTACACCTGATGTTGTGTAACCGGCTCCAAAAACAGAAAAAAAGAGATAACAACGCCTTAGAAATAAGCCACTTTGAGGGGGAAACCTCCAATAAATTACATAAATGAACAATTCTTGGATGATACAATTTACAAAACCTCCTTTATATATATAGGATTCCATAGGGCCATAATGTAATCCTAGTGGGGCCACAATGTAATCCTAGCCGACCTAGCAATAATAATTTAAGGGCACAATAATAACAATATGGGGGTTACAAGGGTACAATAATAACAATAAGGGAATATAATAGTAATATAGGGACCTAACATGCCCCTCTCCTTCAAAAAAGTGTTTTCCTCAACGCTTGAGTAGCTCTGGGTGCTTCTGTATAAAATTTTCATCCTCCCATGTAGAATCTTCAGTGGGTAAGTTCTTCCACTTGATGAGTTACTCTGAAATTGATCGGTTCCGTAGTTGTCGAGTTCTTGTTTCCGTGACTGCTTCAGGTTTCAATATGATTTTTCCTTCCTCATCAAGTTCTGGCAATATTTTTTGAACTAGAATATTTTCACCTATAATCTTCTTTAAGCATTAAAGATGGAAAACTGGATGCACTCATGAAGAAGTAGGAAGCTCCAATTTGTATGCCATAGTACCAATCTTTTGCAACACCTTGTAAGGACCATAGTACTTTGGCAATAATTTATTATCCTTATTATCTTTCTTGAGGGACATTTTCTTGTATGGTTGTAGCCGTAAAAATACCCAATCTCCTACATCAAAACTTCTCTCGTTGCGATGTTGATCTGCTTGTTGTTTCATTCGATTTTGTGCCAAATTCAGGTTATCCTTTAAGAGTTGGAGAACTTATTTTTGATGCTCGATGTGATCTTCCACTGCTTGAACCTTCGAATTTTCCCTTAAAGATGATGTGATGGATGGTGGATGATATCCATAAAGTGCCATAAATGGGGTCATTTTTGCTGCAGTATGGAAGGAAGTGTTATACCACCATTCAGCAAGAGATAACCACTTGACCCATTGTGTTTGTTTATCCGATACAAAACAACGAAGATATCCTTCCAAACATTTATTTACTATCTCAGTTTGACCATCAGATTGAGGATGATAAGATGAGCTATGAGCTAATTGAGTACCCAAACAAGAAAATAACTTTGTCCAAAAATTTCCAGTAAAAGTGGGATCTCTATCGCTCACAATAACCCTTGGGCTTCCATGTAGCTTTTGAATTCTGTCCATAAATGTAGTAGCAACTGTACTTGCTTTAAATGGATGAGATAATGCACAAAAGTGTGCACACTTGGTAAGTCTATCAACTACCACCACGATGACATTCTTTCCTTCGGACTTAGGTAAACCTGTGATAAAATCCATTGAAATCTCCTCCCAACGTTGACTTGGAATGGATAAAGGTTGTAGAAGTCCCGGGGTCTTAATTGTCTCCACTTTATTCTGCTAGCAAACCAAACATTCCGCCACAAAATTTTGAATATCAGCTTTAAGGCCATCCCAAAAAAATTCTTTCTTCACCCTGTGGTAAGTTTTTAAAAATCCTGAGTGTCCTCCTAAAGGAGAAGTGTGCAATTCCAGAAGAATATTTTGTTTTAGTTAGGAATTCTTACAAAGATATAAGCGATCTTTGTACCATAAGGAATCATTTTTCCAACTAAATGTATCAGATGTACTAGGATCTTGCTGCAACTTTTGAATGAGTGTCCATACATCTTTGTCCTTCTTCCATTCATCTCTTACTTCAGTTATCCAATCTGGTTGGATAATAGAAATGGCACAAAGAAATGCTTCCACCTTTTCATTCTTTCTTGAGAGTGCATCTGCAACAACATTAAGCTTTCCTTTTTTGTAGATTATTTCAAAGTCATAACCCAACACCTTTGTGACCCATTTTTGCTGCTCTTCTGAAGATATTCTTTGTTCCAAAAAGTGTTTAAGACTATCATGATCAGTTTTTACCTTGAAGTGTCTTCCCATTAGGTAAGTTCGCCATTTCTTTAGTGCATGCAGTATTGCTAACATTTCCTTCTCATAAATAGGTTTCTGTAAATACTTTCCTTTGATTGGAAAAATTTCAAAAGCAATGGGTCTTCCTTCCTGCATTAAAACTACACCAATTCCATTTCCTGAGGCATCACATTCCACAATAAAGGTTTTTGTGAAGTCTGGCGTAGCTAAGACTGGTGCTAGGCACATTGCCTTTTTAAGATGTTCAAAGGCCTTAGTTGCTTCAGGAGTCCATGAAAATGCATCTTTCTTCAATAATGTTGTTAGAGGTGCTGCTATTCTCCCATAATTCTTAACAAACTTGCGATAATACCCCGTTAACCCGAGAAATCCTCGCAACTGCTTTATGGTTGTGGGGACTTTCCATTCCTTAATGGATTTAATTTTGTTAGGGTCTACCTTAACACCCTCGTGAGATACAATATGGCCCAGATATTCCACCTCTTGTACTCCAAAGAAACATTTGGATGTTTTTGCATATAATTGTTTCTCTTGCAATAGTTTGAGCACCCTGTCAACATGTTGAACATGATCCTTCCAAGACCTTCCGTAGATTAGTATATCATCAAAAAATACTAGCACAAATTTTCTAAGGAAGGGTTTGAAAATGGAATTCATCAACCCTTGAAATGTAGAAGGTGCATTGGTAAGGCCAAAAGGCATGACCAAAAATTCATAATGACCCTCATGAGTTCGAAATGTTGTTTTTGGAATATCTTTTGTCTTCATTCTAATTTGATGATATCCTGAATGAAGATCCAACTTGGTAAAATAAATTTCTCCATGTAATTTATCCAATAATTCATCAATGACAGGAATGGGAAATTTATATTTAATGGTGAGCTTATTGAGCTCCCTATAATCCAAACACATGCGCCATGATCCATCCTTCTTGTGTACCAATACTACAGGAGCAGAGAAAGAACTTTGACTAGGTTGAATTATACCCGCCTCTAACATTTTTGCAATCATCGTTCAATTTCGCTCTTTTGGACATGGGGAATATGGGCGTGATATTGGGAGAAAGGAACACTTCCTGGAATCAAATGAATAGCATGATCATGGTCACGAATAGGTGGGAGTCCTTTTTGAGTTTCAAAAACATTGGAATGATTGTCCAGGAATTTTTGAAGATCTGGAGAAATAGATGATTTTGATGTTGGAACTTCTAGTGAGAATAATTGTGCAATTACACCTCGTTTTTATTTCTTTAAAAAGCTTTGTCATGACATTAGATCTTATTATCCTTCCCGGCTTCCCTTCAATACCCCGTAATTCGACTTCCTTTCCTTCTGAAAAAAATTCCAAGAAAAGTTCTTGAAAATTAAAAGCTATCGTCCCCAAAGATTGTAACCATTGTACTCCTAGTACAACATCAGCACCTCCCATAGGAATGGAAAGCATTGGACTAGTCAATACATATTCCCCCATGGTTAGCTTGATATTATGCCATTTTCTAGAGCAATTTATAGTTCCTCCATTTGCAACCATCACTTGACATTCTGGTGCTGGGTATAGGAAACAATTTAATTCCTTGGCTACCTTACAATGAATAAAATTATGGGTGCTACCTGAATCAATCAACACTATTACCTTTTTCTTCTTGATCTGTCCTGCTATTTTGAGAGTTTGAGGAGTGGTAATTCCTGACAGTGCATTACATGATATGGTCGGATTCATTTCTTCCTCTTCTATGGTTGGTTCCTGGTGTGTATCCTCTTCTTGTTCATTTTCTTCTTCTTCTTCACAATCTATGTAAAATAATTTCTTTTCAGCACACTTATGACCTTTAGTGTATTTGCTATCACAACTGTAGCAAAGCCCTTTTGCTCTTTTTTCTTCCAATTTTGTGGTGTCAACCTTGTAGGTTGTGGAAATCTAGGCGTAGCAACACTTCCTTCTTTATAGAATTGAGTGGTAGGCTTCCTTGTCGCCATAATTTTACATTCAACTTTTCTTGCCAACCTGAATGCCTTCTCCAATGAATCAGGTTCCAAAAAGCGAACTTCATGTTGGATGTTATCCTTTAAAGTGCCTATGAAGAGATCAATCCTGTGTTCCTCTGGAATATCAGTTACCCTTATATTCAATTTTTGGAAGTCCTCAATGTGCTCCCCCACTAAACCGTTTTGTTCGAGATTTATCAATTGGCTAGAGAAGGTGTTGCTCTTTGTATCCTCATAATGTGCTATCATTTCCTCCGTAAAAGTTGACCAAGTGACAATTTTTTTACGGGAGCAAAGCCATCGATACCATACAAATGTATTTTGTTCTAACTGTAAAGTTGCAATGCTTACCTTTTGTGTGTTTTTCACATTATGGAGATAAAAATATTGCTCCATTTGTAGTATCCATGTTACAGGATCCTTTCCATCAAACTTCCTCATATCCATTTTTTGAATATGGTGGTTCTTCTTGCCAACATTAAAGTTTATGAAATCACGATTAACATTTATTTTTTTCTCATCATGAGTTTCCTCTACTATATTTTCACCATTAGGAAAAATTTCTTGTATTAACTTTGTCAAACCTTCCATGTCTGCTTTTAGATCATTCTTCATGTTTTCCATTTTAGCTTCCATGTCATCCATCTTAGATTCCATGCCATTTTCCATGCCATCTATATTAGATTCCATGCCTTTCTTCAAAACTTCCATTTCATTTTTTGCTTCTCTTTGCGAGAGTGAAATTTGGTGCACTTGTTCTTGTAATTTTGATAGATCATGTTGCAATTCTTCATCTTCATGAGTCATAGTAGAGCCTTCTGAACGCTTAATGGGTGTTGAATTATTTTTACGGGGCATTTTTTAGAACCTGATACTGATATATATTATACAATATGCCCTTGGAATCAATTCAAATTGATTCTTCAAACAAGACTTATGCAATTCAGAAAAAAAATACACACCTTTTTCTTGCTTTTGAGGAGCTCAATATTGAAATTGGATTATCTCTGTGATTGTAGCTCTTCAATATCTGAAATTCCACACTAAAGCATCCCTCCGAATTCTCTTTTGAATGCCACAAATCTGACCTGATTTGGATTCTCCAAGACAAAGTTATGTCCATTCTCCCACAATGACCTAATTATGGACTAGTTCAGTAGAATGAACTTGTATGGCTTGCCAAGTATCACTGTTTCATACTTCGTCTCTGAAATTGATAGCCATGAAACTAAATTCCATTTACTTGTGACCAATTTATACGGCACTCAAATTCGATGCTTAGAGAGAGAGTTATGAAACGTTTCCTACGATCACCTCTTTGAGATGAAATTTGGGAGCCTGAAAAAGCACTACCTTCCACAGATCATATCTCTGAAAATATTGTGAACCAAGCTCTGAAATTTTTTGACGAGTTTCCTTAGGATTTCAGATTCTCACCTTAAAAATTTCAGATTTTGAACGTTTGTAGAAAAAATATTATAGCGAAAATACCACGATCACCTGTTTAGAGCAGCGAAACCCTAGAATCCAAAGCTTTGATACCAAATGTTGTGTAACCAGCTCCAAAAATAGAAGAAAAGAGATATCAATTCCTTAGAAATAAGCCACTTCAAGGGGGCAGCCTCCAATACATTACATAAATGAAAAATTCTTGGATGATACAATTTACAAAACCTCCTTTCTTTATATAGGAGTCCATGGGGCCATAATGTAATCCTAGTGGGGCCACAATGTAATCCTAGCCGACCTAAAAATAATAATTTAAGGGCACAATAATAAAAATATGAGGGTTATAAGGGTAGAATAATAACAATAAGGGGGTTACACTAACAATAATAAAGGAATATACTAGTAATATAGGGACCTAACCCCTGATCTTCCAGCATCGCAGGAGAACCTGGTTAAGTTCGTCGTAATGCCAGTTTGGATTTACACCAAACTGACTTCCTTATCTAAGCAGGTCACAATAAAGAGAGAAAATCTGATTCTGAATGCATTAGAATGCCTGCATAGGTTAAGGGAAGATACTCCTCTGATCTCCCCAGTCGCTGTAGATTATCGTGCATGGCAGAATTTCCTCAAAGAGCAACAAGTTGATGTTCCCGACCTCACAATCGCACACACGCTCCCATGATCATATTGCAAGGCACAGTATACAGGAGGGGTCGCAGGTCGCATATTCCATGATTAGGTCATAGGTCACACTGTCCATTCAGGTCGTAGGTCACATTTTCCATTCAGGTTGCAAGGTAGACCAATAGGGGGGAAGGCAAAGAGTCAGGGCACCCAAGGGTCAATTTTATCTTATATATACTCCCTTCGGGGACTTTTAAATGACCTTTTTTTGGACTCCAAAGGAGAGAAGAGAGTTGTAAAGCATTAAACAGTCCCTTATGAATGAATACAAGCATTTTTTTTAAATCCACTATTGGATCTGATGAGAAATAATGTGTCAATACTATGAGTATTTCTTCGTATATGTCTGATATCTTATGATTAATTGATCTGTGTTTTCTGCTTATAATTTTTACGCATTCCAGCTCACTGAATGTGTGAAGGATGGTATTTTGTTTACATAGGAAATGTTTATAACTTTATTATTGACATCTATCTTATTCATGAAAACGCTCAAGTACGCATAAGCTATTTTGCGAGGCAGAACTATTTCTTCTATGGTTTGAAAAACTTTTACAAACACGACCTTAATGATATGCTGCTAACAACATCTCCTTCAGTTGCGTGTTTTATTTTTATCTTGCTATTTGTAGTATTTATTCTCGTTGAAAATCATCGATATTTTTCCTTGTATTATCCGATAACTTTATGCCTATAACTCTGCAGGGCTCATTTGTGTCCAGGGGAAGGAGTATTCAGCGGTAGCTGGACCCACACCCCGGACGGGATCCCTATCACAAACGGTTTAGAGTCTAATTGGGACTTTTTACCGAGGATATCCCCTACTGTTGGTTGGACAAATTTTCCCGTCAACAGGACCATGGAAACAAATCTCATAATCACATGGTGTCCAAACTAACTCCCAAGTTGGGACTGTTCCATGAAAGTTCCACTCCCTACTACCCTCAGGTGAATGAGGAAGTTGAGGCTATTAATAAAGTTCACAAAATGATGCTTCAGCATATGATATGCGTCTATAGGTAGGACTGGAATTTGATTATTTATGATAATTTGTGGGCATACCAAACCTCCATTAGGACTGCTACTAGATTTACACTTTTCCAATTTTTTTATGGTCTCGAAGTGATCCTTTCGATTGAATGTGAAATTTCATCACTGAAATGTTTTGTAGAACTTCTACTTACAACTTTCATAGAATAGGAATGTCTCTTATATCAAACGTGATTATATGGGACTCAACATGATATTTCCATGGATAATTAATCCCATAATAAATGTATCAAGGCGCAATATGACAAGAGTTTCAAGCCTTGTGTCTTCTCGGAAGGAGTCCTTGTCCTACTATACGACCAAGAGTATGATAAATTAGGATTAGTAAATATCGACCCATGTGGCTAGGTCCATATATTTTCAAATTTTTTCTTGGTAAAGAGGCATACAAACTAGTCTATTTTGATTGAGTTCCACTAGCACAACCTAGAAATGGGTTGCACCTTAAGAAATACTATGCTTGATGAGACAAAAATTGGATTTACAAAAAATGGATTTACAGTTTGGATTTACAAAAATTGTTGACGAGAAAAATATGGCCACACGACCTATCATATCCAAAATGTACATGAAAATATGGTTATATGCATCCTAGTAGACTAATCATAGTGTTCATGGTAACATGACACGACATAGGCTATCTTGTATAGTAACCGACTAATGTGAACAAACACTATGATAGTATGTCACTGCAATCTCATAGGAAGTTGGCCGACCATGGTCTTAGCTATTCCATGTGTCAACCCCTCCATATGGTGTTCTACCTATGCTAAGGTCTCAACCACATTGAGATATTATAATGCATATAATCCTATTACAACAACCTATTTCAGTGCTAGTCCCTATTGTGGGTATTCCACACACTGGAGATATGTGGAACCCATGGGTCGAACGAGTCCAATATCTACATGTAAAAATAAATATTTTAGTCTTAGATACATAAAAAAACAAAACTATAAAACTTAAAAATAAAAAATAGTCAAGATATCCTACTCATAGCACCCCATCGCTCGCCATCAGGAAGCACAAGCTCAAGGTATCCATGAAAATCCATCCCTGCGTATGGATAATCCTATACCATAATTAAATTCCTCCTCAACCATATAAATAAGACCGGTGTGAAGCTCATCACTAATGTACCAGCATTTCGGGACATGAGATCCACCCACCTCCTCATCCGTGGGACTCTCTAATTAGTGGGCTCGAGTGAGGTATATTGAGGATGTAGCAATGGAATACATTCTAAAGAAAAGGAGATCAGGATTGAACGATATCCAAAATTATTCAATCGTCCATATTTTTCCTTAGTAATTTTCTCTTTCATGTTGGCCAACACTCCCTCACTCCAGTTGAAAACTGTTGGCTTTATAGATTCTAGAGCATATTGCATGTATGACCTACCGGCCACGTGTAGTGTAGAGTTGTTGGAAAATATTAAAATAATGAATAGGTTCATCCTTAAAGGAAATTAGAACATGTATTTTATGTTATTACCATCTGTTTTTAGTTGGGATCGAGGTATCCAATGAGAGACAACATAATATTTGACTATCTCTCCACCCCTTTTCATGTCCGAGAAAGAGAGAGAGGCACCTATCCTAGATAAAACAATAAATAAATATATGTACTCAACCAGTATTCATAGCATATGTTCTCCTAGTCTAAATTCCTGAGCCTGAACATCACATGAATGCACAATATATTCTAGTATCTCCATGTGTTGCCTCATTCCAGGAAGCCAGTAGAATTTGGTAATCCATAAATCTCTTATTTCCTATATTGTGGAAGGGTGATTTGATGCATTCATATATTGTTCTTCATGTTCTATTTCCCTCCATATTAAAGCCATTTTGTTCCAATGAAGTTCTGAAACATCAAAAGGAGACTCATTAGGAATTATTTCATCCAAAAATCTTAATTTTTTTTAGAGGAACTGGTGAAACAATGTTTGGAATTGTGCTCAACGTACCACCCCAAAGGGATAAAGTGCATTGAAACACTTATTGTAGTATAAATGATCCTAAGAAAATTCTCCTTTAAACCTTTAGAGGGCGTGTTAATCCTGAGGCAAGGAATTAGAGCACTAGGGCCCTCATAAATTAAGAAACTGTGCACAAAATCACAAAATGCAACCATGAATTGAACGAGAAATATTTTAGCTCCTACTTGGAAGTGATAGTGCCTTAAATGATGCACTCGATTGACCACAATTAGTTGAGGAATATTGAGGGCAGAAAGTAATCAGCGATCTAACATCAAAGGGTAAATGTGAAATGGTAAAAATGAAATGTCATTTTGGTTATTTATCTTCATTCTCATCATTATTTTATTAATATTTAATGTTTTGACCTAGTTATGATTCAATTTTATCATGAAACATGTATTTTTTAATCTTTTGTTGGTGTTTATAATAGGTCGACAATTTTTTTAACGAGTTTTTCCATATCAGGAATTAAATTAGATCACTTTGACCAAAGAGCATACTTTTGTCACTTTTTTGGGCTGTGTAAACTCACGAAAAAATGAAACCTCTAGAGTCCTCTTTAAGCTCCTTTAAGACCCAAAATATGAAAATATTTTCTAGCATTTTTACTTTTGAACTCATTAATGTAAATGAAAAGAAATCTAATCAGTATAAGTTTAACCCTTTTCCGGACTGAGATAGAAAATTTATGAAAAATGAATACCTTAGTTGATCATGGCTAAGAGCTTTTCTTGGGTATCATTTTTTTTTTCTTTTCGGACTCAAGCGACTATCTACGAAAAAGAAGCTGTGGATTTTTTTCTTCTTAAGACTCTCTAAACATGAAAAAGGAGTCGAGTTAGACCTATGTTGGACTCATAAAAACATCAAATATCGATGGACTCATCAAACATGAGGGGACAAAACCACTCCCTCTCAGGGTTCGTTAGCCATACTCCAAGGGATTAATCTGAAGGATGAACTTACAGATCAATTATAAAGTTATCCTCCTCAAGCTTGTTAAAAAATAAAGAGGTTCTTACTTGCAATGTTCGGGGAAATTGAGAAAATAGGGTACTCTACCTATTTATGGAAGTAAGTCGGTCTCGAACATGACACTCTTCCACTTCATCTGTGTGGTTGTTGGTTGGGAAATATGCTTTTATTTTGGTTCATCACACCATTTCAAAACCTTTGTTTTTGGTTTTGGGTCAGTGTTGCGAACTCCATTCAATTTCTTCGATATGTTCAAGAGAATTGATTGAATTGATATCTACTACGATACTCTTAATCCTACATACATGTTTTCCTTTCCTAAACTAGTTTCGCACCAACATCCTTCTGTATCAAATAATGATACGTATTTCATGTTGTTGATGAGGGATACATCAAGACCCTCCTGTGACAGGTCACTTCCTTTCAACATCAGCTCATTATCTAGGAAGTTGACTTAAAAACTCCTTTCGGTACCTTAGCGGTTGCATAGATTAACGACAAGTTTCCTCACTGTTGGTGATAATTTTTCATCATTGGCCTTCGACCAAAAAATTTTGTGTGGTGTTCAACTTCAACTCATTCAGTGACACCATACGGATTGTACTGTTGTACCTTGAGATCCATTAACATAATCGGTGGTTTCTCTCATGTATGTTAATAACTTACATCATTGGTTGGTAATCATATGGTGTCTACCATGTTCTCTTTTAGCTCATTATTCACATGGTTATACTCGTACATTCGATGATTGAGTGAAGACTATACAAGACCCCAGATCTAGTTTCATCCAGTCGAGTTGTGAAATCAGGATTAATACATAATTACAAAGTATGATGGATATTACCATATAGACAATCATCTAATCATGGGTCCTCACTTTGTTATGAGTGGACTTGTATTTTTATCATTGTACATGTAATGATAGCTTATGTGCTAAGCATGGGTATGCCTCCCTCAACAAGGATATCATGATGTAAATGTATTGTAACAGATGATGATCTTGACCAATTTTTCTTGATCTAGACTTTTCACAAAGTAAAGCACTTCATTCATCAACCATTGTTTCTGACTTTACAATTTGGGTGGAAATCCGATATAGACCATTTTGTCACATCTCATCAATATGCCCAGAAACTAGATCAATTCAAATCTATGAACACCTTGTCATCATCCTTACACAAATCCCTAAGCATGACTCTCCCTAGTCCCTGTGTTTTTTTTAATATTCCTAATTAGCTTATTGCTAGTTGGAATATTATATATTGCTCTATTTTCAGTCTAGAAGAATAAATGGGTTAAGGAGACCCTTAAATCTCTTTAGTAGGAATAAAACATTTCCAGTGTGAATGTGGATCAGTTTAGATAGGCAAAATAAAGTCACCATTGGTGTGAAAGGGGGAAATGCATGTGGAATAGATCATGGTTGACCAAATCAACAACGCTGCCAAAGGAGAGAGTGGAGCTAGTGGGAACAACACAGTTTTGGAGGAGGAGTCTTTGCAAGGAAGCAACCTCATAAATGAGTGGGGCCAAGGGTGAGGAGGCTGACCAAGAATATAAGGGAAGGGATGGTAGCTATAAAAGGCATTCAAAATATTGTCTATGTTTGAGTCTTATGACTTATTGCATGCTTCAGCTGTTTAGCTGGGTTTTTTTTTATTGTTTAGTACAAGGGTATTCTCATTCAGGAATTCCCCACTCTTCCTTGGAGGACTTGTTGAAGAAATATGAGAGGTGTATTTTGGGCTATATTTCCACTGTCTAGCATTGGGCCAAGTATTCCTCTTCAGCCACAACGTAGTATTCTTTAGAAACTGCATTATTTTTCATGGTGTTGCAATGAAGGGTCAAAACCCTTGTTGATGAGCTAGTTTCCTAGTAAGAGGAAGTTTTAGCCCTTTCACCTGGAAAGCTAGTAAGAGGAAGTTTCAGCAATTTCTTTGTCTTTTTATACATATGTATGTAGATATTCAGTCAGACAACATGATTCAGCCCTATATCTACACTTTATTCTTTTTGTATCTTGTGTCCTTCCAAGAAACCCTTGCCGGGTTATCTTGAGATTGTGTAATAGAGGCTAGATATCATTTTTTTCATCTCTTTGATTAACATATCATCAGATATATTTGTTTCCATATTTTTTTAGCACAAACCCTCAATAAAATGTGCTGTCACATGCTTTATAAATTCTGTGTTCTAGTAGTCATGGGATTTTGATGTTTTTAGGCTGTATTGAGCTTGGGAGGCCTGTTTAACTAAGCTAGAATGATTTTTTTCTGATCCGCTTATATATTTGGGTGCTATAATACATAAAATAATGGATCCATGTGTTGTTCCTCATTTTTGTAGCGTAATTTTCTGAAAACTACGTTTTTGGTGCTTATATTGTTGATTTTCCTAAAAAGGAATATTTCAGTGGTATCAGAGCTCTCATATTGGCTCAGCTTGTGGGGATGATACATCTATAGCCATGGAGGAGAGGGAGATCCAAAATCTCCTTCTTCATACTGTGCAGGACATTACCAAAGATATCAAATAGATGAGACAGAAGGAATCCCCTAGAGGGTTTCACCATGAAGAAAGCTCTGGCACCTCACATTTGTGGTGGCAAAAAACAATAGAAGAACCTTCTTCAAAATGCTCCACTATGCCCACATTCCTATCTTTGGAAGGTGAGGAAGGAATGCCTTTGAGGGAAGAAACCCTTGGTGATTATTTTGTAGAATATGAATCTCAATCCTGAAGATTCAAAGAACATTTGAGCTTTTAGGAGTTCTATCGGATCAAGGATGGTAGGAGATCTTTCCATCACCATAAAAACGGAGGGTGTATGAAAAATTCAGCTCTACAACGCAGTTTGGGCAGGTTTTTTTTTCCCTTTTATGATGGTTCACCCAAGTGCACATCCAAGGCTTAGGTAGAGAAGTTGGAAACTTATTTCCAACTCAACAAAGTTTCTGAAATGGAGGATATCAAAATAGCAGTGCTGCATCTAGAAGGTGAGGCTCATGAATGGTGGTTCCATGGGTTATCTACACTTGGGAATGCTAATATCACTTCATATTCAAATTTCACCAGGAGTTTGGTAGAGAGATTTGACCCCAGGGATCCGGAGGCTCACTTTGTTGAGCTAACCAAGCTCAAGCAATTGGGAGATCTAGAAACTTATATCTCTGAGTTTCTGAAGCTTTCATTCGTGGTATCTGACCTCACTATGAACTGGAGAATATGCATGTTTATTGATGGGATGGCTGAACCATTGCATGGATTGGTGAAATCCAGTACACCAACTACACTCCATGAAGCTATGGAGAAGGCTAGGGATTTGTAACATGCCTTGCCCAAGGCCAAAGCACCCTTTCAGCAAAATATTTCTTCATGCCCAAAGGAGAATCAGGGGAGGAAATATGTTGACAATGATCGGAAGGATCTAGCGAAGAAAAAAATTTGTTTCACTTGTCAGGAGCCATGGGTACCAAACCACCAATGTGTTGTAGGGAAATCCCATTAAATTAAGATATTTTCTGATGAGGAGGAGAATACCAACGCTGTAGCAATAGAACGAAGTGCACCTCCCATAGAAGATGTAGTAAAATCCTTTACTCCAATGGGAGGGACTCTTGCAACTTTAAGGGGAGTTACCAAATATCTAACCTTGAGAGTTAGGGGCACTATTATGGGACAAAGAGTATCAATTTTTGTAGATGGTGGAGCTAATCATAAATTTATTGATATACAACTGGTACAAAGGAGGGGAATTCACATAGAAGAATTTGAGGAGTTCTTAGTTTTGGTTCGAGGAGCTAGAACCATGTAGTGTGCCAAGTATGTTCCATCATTAACCATCACTATGGGAACCTACACATTGGCAGACCACTTCTTTGTGGTTGATATTCCAATCACCATTGCTATATTGGATGTCCAGTGGTTAATCACCTTAGGGAAGGTTACCACAGATTGGGAAACCTTAGAGATGGAATGGATAGAAAAAGGGAATGGAAAACCTCAGAAAATCAAAGGCATACACACCTATCCACCTCAGATTGTCTCAACCCATAGGATGGAAGAATATTTGCATAGAGGGGACATAGAATGGGTAGTAGAACTGTTTTTGTTAGAAGCTGGGAACAAGGAATCATCAGTACATCTATATGTACAGTCTATTTTGGACCGATATTCTACAGTATTTGGAGATATTCCACCTGGGAGACCTCCTGATTGAGGTTTTGAGCATACTATTGAGTTGGAGCAAGGGATCCAAGAAGTGGTCACCACACCCTATAGGCATCCCAAAGCCTATAGAGATGAGATTGAAAAGGCCATTCAAGGACTCTTGGCCTTAGGACATATCCAGCCTAGCACTAGTCCTTTTGCCTCTTCAGTGGTCTTGGTGAAGAAGAAATATGGCACATTGAGAATGTGCATTTATTATAGAGCGTTGAACAAAAATACCACGAAGAAGAGATATCTAATTCCCAGGATCGATGAATTGATGGATGAACTAAGAGGGTCCAATTAATTTTCTAAGATTGATTTGAGATCAGGGTATCATCACACCAGGGTGAGGGATCAAGATATCCCCAAGACAACATTTCGATGTCACTATGGGCATTTTTAGTTTTTGGTAATGCCTTTTGGGCTAACCAATGCTCCGGAAACATTCCAATCTTGGATGAACACATCTTTCGTGGTCACTTGAGGAAGTTTGTATTGGTATTCTTTGATGACATTCTTATTTACAGCCGCACATGGGAGGAGCATTTACAGCATATTGAGGTAGTATTACGCATACTTATGGAGAATAAATTCTATACTAAGCTCTCCAAATGTGAGTTTGGGCTCACAAAGATGCTTTACTTGGGCCACACCATTAGAGTCGATGGGGTAAGAGTCCATGAAGAAAAGATCTGTGCTATTAGAGGTTGGCCTGAACCAAAGAATGTCACTGAACTTTGTAAAAGGGTTCTCTCAACTAGCAGCACCACTTACAGACCTAACCAATAAGGGAGCTTTTATTTGAACACCCACAACACAGAGATCTTTTGATAAGCTCAAGGAGGTGATGAGTAGCTTCTCAGTATAGGTCTTACCTGATTTTACCCAACCCTTTGTGTTGGAATGTGATGCTTCAGGGGAAGGCATTGGGGCAGTATTGATGCAAGGGGGACACCCCATAGATTTTGAGAGCTAGAAGTTGCTACCACATGAGAGGCTATACCCTATATATGATAAAGAGATTCTGGCTATTATGCATGCTTTAGCCAAGTTCAGACAATATTTGGTGGGAAATAAATTCTGAGTGAAGAATGATCATAATAGTCTCTGGTTCTTTCTTGAGCAGAAGCAGCTTCAGGAGAGGCAACATAAATGGGTGAGTAAGATCCAAGCATATGACTTTGACATAGAATATTTCAAAGGGAAGAGTAATGTAGTGGTATATTCTCTATCTAGGAGGCCAACAACGATGTCCTTAATGAGCATAGATCTAGATTAGAAGGCTTAGTTGTTAGTAGAATACTCCAAAGACAAATTTGCATGTGAGATCCTAGATGGAGTGGTCATTGATGAGAGGTATATAGTGATGGATGAGATCATCTATTACCGAGATCAGGTCTTCTTGGCTACAGATTCTAATCTCAAGGAGAAGAATTTTCAAGCATCACATGATTCCCCACTTACAGGGCATCAAGGATTTACCAAGAATTATCGGGCTATTCGAGAGAGATTCTCATGGAAGGGTCTCAAGGAGGATGTACTCCAACACATCAAGGAGTGCGTAGTTTTCCAACAAAACAAAGGAGAACAAAACCATCCTACTAGATTTGATGGAAATACTGAGGGGGGGGGGGGGTGAATCCTTATTCATTTCAATTAGAGCATTATTTAATCTTAAATTATTATCAGTGTTTGTACAATGACATCAGTAAACAAAAGGAACACAAATGCACACAGTTTTTAAGGTGGAAACCCACTCTAGGAAAAAAAGAACCTAATTATTTTCTAACAATTCTTTAATATTCAACTACAATTGAAAATAAATCTCCAACTTCCTAGAATCTAGAAAATTATTCTTCTCCAGCTGCCACTGGATGGATGCTCCAATGCCTAAGATTATTTAGTAGTCAATTGAATGGATTCCCCAACACCCAATGAGCTACAACTCACCCGAGCACCACCCTACCACCCTATAGAAAAATAAAACAAGAATGGACTCTCGTACCAGGGAAAATGGTCCACTTTACAATGATATAGAATGATGTAGAATAAGAAGATAGACTAGAACATAACCCCAATTATGACACAACCACCTAATGATGATCCTAGACCTCCCGACACTACCTCTTCAACTCTTGGCAGATAGACACTATTACAAGTTTTACAATAATGTATTTACAATGACATAGTACAATGATACCTTTACAGTGACGGTATGCAGTGCTGCCCACTTGAAGACTTCATGTGATGAACTCCATTTTTTTTTTCTACACCTTGATTTTTTCTCTTGTCATGCTACCCTCTGCTGCACCTTGCTTTTCTTTTTTTCCTTAGAAAGTCTGGTCCTTTACAGCCCTTGACAACACATGATCTCGATTTTTCTTACCTTCTAGGAGATTGATATTGAATCTGGTATATATATGTTATTTCAAATCCCCAATATGTGGATTTAGGCCCTATATTATTCCTCTAAGTCTTATTTCCAATGCCATAGGTTTGACGAAATTTTTATTCTTCAAGAGAGAGTTATGCCCAATCTCTCACAATTCCCTAATTATGGACTCTTTTTGTAGAGGGAACTTGTATGGCATGCCACGTGTTACTATTTCTTCATTTGGCTCCGAAATTCATAATAATAAAAACTACTTTCTATGAAATATCTGCCATTTTTTGCAGAATTCCAATCCGATACTCAGAGAGAGAGTTATGATGATTTTCCCAAGGTTGCTTCTTTGAGATGAATTTCAAGAGCCTGCCAAAACACTGACTTCCAAATATCATATCTTCGAAAATATTGCGCACCTTGATCTGAAATTTCTTCATGAGCTTCCTAAGGATTTTGGCTTTGCCTCCTAAAAATTTCAGCTTCTAAACCTTCGTAGAAGAAACGTTAGAGCGCATATTCTATGATTACCTCTTTTAGATGGAGAAATCCCTACATAAGGAGGATATGAGGAACACAATTTATATAAATTCTTAGGTTGAGGGGGGCTTCAACAAGTGAACATGGGAGGGATTTTAGGAGCTTAAAAATTATCAATTATTGACTTTTCAATGACCCTTGCTACAACCCCATGGGGTTTTAGCCCACTAATTGGGGTTACAAACTTCAAACATGAATATCTCTCAAACCGTGAATAATTATGTGGCGTGCCATATATCAACGGAAACATATCAACAAGTAGAAACCATAAAAAGCATTATTGACCCAAAATATAGTAATTTGGTAGGTAAAATTCCCATGAAATATTGGGTTAGCCCCTGGTGCTACTTGGGTTGACATCAATAACAATTGTTGATCAACAATCTCCCCCTTTGGCATTAATGGCAACACAAGTACTCCCCCTGCAATCATGACACCTCTTCCTACAACATTTTGTCCACCTTTGACATCAATGGAAAAGGGAAACTCCCCCTGACACACAACCATCCTGCGGACCTGTACACACTTCCACTCCCCCTTTATATTATGAATAAGGAAAATCTAATGAGAACTTGGGAGAATCCCAAGGTTTTGGTGAAGATATTCAAATGCTTAACAAAGTAAAGGTTTATTGAAGATATCAACGATTTATTATTTTATACCAACATACTCAAATTTGATATTTTTTTCAGCGACTTGTTCTCTAACAAAATTATATTTGATCATAATGTGTTTTGTTTTTGAATGCATGACAGGATTCTTGGAGATGTTGATGGCACTAGTATTGTCATAGAATATGGGAATAGGCTCACTGAATTGGAATTGAAGATCTTGAAAAGTTTGTTTCATCCAAAGGACTTGAGTACATGTTGCCACTGTAATGCAATATACTTCCACTATAGATAATAGGATTGAGGTTTGAATTTTGCTCAACCATGATATGAGACAACCACCTAGATAGAATGTTGCTCCATTGGTACTCTTACAATCATCAACAGTTCCTACCCAATCTGCATCTGTAAAGGCTTGAATAATGAGATTTTTACCCTTGGGATACCACAAGCCATATTCTTTTGTGCCCTTTAGATATCGAAGAATTCTTTTGACAACAATAATATGTGATTATTTTGGTCTTTCTTGGAATCTTGATACTTGTCCAACTGCTTGCATAACATCTGGCCAGGAGGTTGTTACATATAGAAGACTACCAATCATAGATCTGCACAACCTCTGATCCACATCCTTAGATGAGTCGTCTATGCTCAATTTGCAACCTGTTACCATCGGAGTAAGTACGGGTTTGTGATCTTCCATTTTGAATTTCTTGAGCATTCTTGATGTGTACTTGGCTTGGCATATAAATATTCCTTTCTCTTCTGAGATATTTTAATCCCTAAGAAGTATGTTAACTCACCAAGTAAAGACATCTCGAACTCACTTTTCATATTTGTAGAAAAGTTCTTACTTAGTTGATCATCATTGCTACCAAATATTATATCATCCACATATACCTCAACAATTGTAAATTATATTTATCTATTTGTACATAAAGATTGCTATCAACAGTACCTTTCTTGAACCCTTGTTTACGTAGATATCCATCAAGACGAGCATACGATGCTCTGGGGGCTTGCTTGAGACCATATAGAGCCTTCTTTAACCTGCAAACATAGTCTTCTTTTTCTGATAGTAGAAAGCCTTCAGGTTGTTCGATGTTAACTTCTTCTTCTAATTCTCCATTCAGAAATGCTAACTTAACATGCATTTGATATACTTTGATTTTCCTTGAACAT
This sequence comes from Pinus albicaulis, assembly GCA_034641835.2. Classification (NCBI taxonomy): domain Eukaryota; kingdom Viridiplantae; phylum Streptophyta; class Pinopsida; order Pinales; family Pinaceae; genus Pinus; species Pinus albicaulis. The sequence goes on from CM076578.1 coordinate 234,300,065, forward strand.
GCATAGGAGAGAAACATTCAGATGGCTTCCATTTTGGCAACTAGTGCAAATGTTTTGTCGAAATCAATTCCTTCCACTTGTGCATATCCTTTGCAAACCAATCTTGAATTGTTTCTGGTAAGTTGTCCATCTTCATTCAATTTGTTCCTGAACACCCATTTAGCCCCAATGACATTTTTATCTTTTGGTCGTGGAACTAATTCCCAGGTGTTATTCTTCTCGATTTGATCCAATTCTTCATTCATAGCTGCTACCCAATGTTCATTTTGGCTAGCTTCCTCAAAACTACTAGGCTCAAAGGTTGCTAGAAAAGCAACGTGAGCTTGTTGTGATGAACGAAGCTGTCGACCTTCATTTATGTCACCAATGATTTGATTTGATGGATGGTTCTTTTGAATCCACTCTTTTGTTCTCCTTGGAGGAGCTTCTTGTTGTTGTTCTAGTATATATTGATGATCATTGTTTACTTCTTCCTCGTTGATAGTTGATTCTTGTTCTACAATTTTATCTGTGTCTTTTTCAGCCTCTATCTCAAGTTTCAAAGATTCTAGATCCTCATCATTACTCGCTAGAACACCATCTTCGTCAAATGTAACATTTATGCTCTCCACTATATGTTTTCGTCTTAGATTATAGCATTTATAGGCCTTTCTTTTGCATGAGTAACCAACAAATATACCTTCATCAACACGTGATTCAAACTTACCCAAATTTTGATCTTCTCTTTTGATATAACATTTTCTTCCGAAGATTCTGAAATATTTTACATTAGCTAGTTTTCCTTTCCATAATTCATATGGAGTCTTGTTGCAATTATTTTTTAGAAGACTTCGGTTGATAATGAAGACTGTCGTATCAATTGCTTGAACCCAGAATTTTTCATCCAATTTTGAGTCCTTCAACATTGTTCTACCCATTTCCTGTATGGTTATGTTCTTTCTTTCAACAACTCCATTTTGCTGAGGTGTTCGTGTTGTTGAAAATTGTCTTTTTATTCCATTTTCGTCACAGTATTGCTGAAATAATTTGGAAGTGAATTCTCCGCCATTATTTGATCTTAGACACTTTATTTTCAAATCAGTTTCATTTTCGACCAACTCCTTGTAGATCTTAAAGCACTCAAATGCTTCAGATTTTTTCTTTAGGAAACTGACAGCTGTCATCCTGGTATAGTCATCTATCATTAACATGAAATATAATTCTCCATATAAGCCTTTTGTTCTGAAAAGACCACATAGATCAATATGTATCAATTCGAATGGATGTGATGCAAAGTGTTATTTTGTTTTAAATTGGAATTTTGTTTGCTTGCCATGCTGATAGGCCTCACATAGTGTGTTGGAAGGTTTTGATATTTTCAGCATTTCTCGTACTGCTTCCTTTTTGCTTATCCTGACAATATTTTCAAAGTTCATGTGACCCATTCGTTTGTGCCATAACCAGCTTTCATCTTCTTTATCTAGTAGACATGATTTAGTTGCTTCATCCAAAACATATATGTAGTTTGGAGCTCGACTTGCTATAGCCACAATTTTACCATACTCGCCTTTATTGATTTCACATTTTGTGGAGTTGAATAGCATTGTGTTTCCTTGATCACACATTTGTCTAACACTGAGTAGATTGTGATTCATGTTTTCAACTAATAGAAAAGTCTTGGATATACCATCTTTTCCTCTGAGATTGATGGTACTTGATCCTATAGCATTTTAAGATCCACCATTTCCAAAGGATATGGTTCAATCCTTCTTCTCTTTCAGGGATATAAATTCCCTTCTATCTCCAGTCATATGTGTTGAGAAAACACTATCAACATACCACACATATTTATTTTTTTGAGGCTTGAGAGTGAGAGCACAATTATCAGTCTTCTTCTTCATCCATGTTCGTTCATTCTGTGGCTTCGAAGGTTCTTCTGGAGGATTTTCAAGTCAACAGTCTCTGGCTATGTGTCGAAAATTATGACATTTGTAACATTCCATATTGTTTCTTAAATGTTCAAATCTATTAATGTTTCATTGAGCCCTGGGAGGTTCAAATTTGAAGGATCTCCTGGAATTGTTGGACATTCTACAACTTTATGACCAAATTTTCCACATGAATAAAAATATCCATGAAAAATATGTTGGTACCTCGATGGAAATCTTCACAGGAATTGTCTTCCAACGATGTTCTTACTTAATCTGGCTCCAACGAAGTTCACATGCACGCGATTCCATAGGTTCATTGTATTTTGTTGTAGAAGTTCTTGCTTCTTCCTCTTTGTAACCAAGGCCGCCTCTGATGTTGTAAGATCGTTGATTATTGATGAGTTCTTCCAATGCCCTTGAGCTATTCGCATAGTTTTGGACAGTTTTTCCTTCTTCACTTCCTTACGCAGCGAGACTATTTTGCCTTCAAATGCTTCCCTTTCTTGGTTGCTTTCTTCCAACTTCTTTTGAAGTGACTCTTCAATACATTTGTGTTCTTCAAATTCAATTTTGAGACCTTGAACTTGTCCTTCAAGAGTATTGGAACATATCTTCTCAGCCTTGAGTTCTTTTATAAGCCTGATTTCCTCCTTAGAAAATTCTTCTATGGTCAACCCTTCTTCATCGTTGTTTGATACCTCTTGTTTATTGTGCTTGGCCATAAACAATACTCTGTCATTGGATTCTTCTTCTATCATCTGCCTTCATTGGATGATGAGCTATCTTCTTAGAGAAAGTTCCTTTCGATCCTTGCTTGTTTTCTTGCTTGTTGAATTTCTAAAGCCTTTCATCAAGTAAGGAATTTCCTTTATAGGTCTAAAATGGGCCTCCTAAGAAAATTTTGCATCCAAAATAAAATTTGTAAGAACCAATAGGATTCAAGATGATGATGTCAACCATGGGGGATGATTCACCATTTTTTAAGTAAAAGGGTAAAAATATTAAAAAATAATAAAATAATAAAACTACTTTTTCAACTTGTATTTTCAACTTAACTCCCAAATGTTTTACTCAAATTTTGAGTGGGAGTACTCGTTGGATGCAAAATTTAATTCCCCATCCAAGGAGTACCCATGTTGCATACTTTCGATGCATCCTACTAAACGAAAAATGAGAAATACATGAAAAGCATGATTGTAATCACGTTTTTCATGTATTTCTCATTTTTAGTTAGTTGGATCCATCGAAAGTATGAAACATGGGTACTCCTTGGATGGGGAATGAATTTTTGCATCCAATGAGTACTCTTGCTCAAAATTTGAGTAAATAATTTGGGGGATAAGTTGAAAAAATAGTTTTTTATTTTTTCCCTCTAAAATTTGATGATGTAATCAAGTCTTATTTGATTATTTCCACTATTATTTTATCATTTCCTTAGGACACCTATTTTAGACCTAAAAATTCCCTTAATGCTTTCCTTTTGAGTTTCCATCACTTCTTTCCAGACATTTTGCTATGAAATGCCCAACCTCACTATAGCCAAAACATATCAAGGGAAGTTTACCTTTCAATTTTTAGTTTTCTCGTAAAGTAAGCATATTCTTCATCTGAAAGACCTTCTTCATCATCTCCCTTTTCTTCACACTTGCAGGTGCATGTATTTTCAATTGAAGGTTGTTTTTCCTTATTGGTTTTCTTATATGCAACAGAAACAATTTCTAGATGCGAAGTACCCTCTGCTTCATCAAGTCTCATTTCATATGCTATGAGAACACCATGTAATTCCTCTTTGCTGAGTTTGTGGAGATTTTAATTGTATTCTAAGACCGATACCTTTGGGTTGAATCTCCCCGATAACTTTCTAAGAATCTTTTGTATAATAGTCTTCTCGTTAACTGGATCTCCCAATCCTTCCATAGTATTGGTTATTTAATCAACATATTGGAAATATGCAACAATGTTGCAATCCTCTTTCATTCTGAGTTGCTCAAAATTTACTGTATAGATTTGAAGCTTTGCTTCTTTGAAATTTGAGTCACCTGCATATATATTCTCAAAATTGTCCCATACATTTTTTTATGGTTTTACAACCAAACACCTTATGATAAGCAGATTCAATAAGTCCACTGGTAATAATATTCTTTTCTTTTGCATCATTTACCAAATTCTTCTTACCTTGTTCATCCGCAGTTGATGTAAAGCCATTTTGAACAGTGTCTATACTTCGTAAACTTGCACCAAGAGATAGACCTCCATTCTTCCTTTCCAGAGTGCATAATTATTTTCATTGAACAGAGGTACACCATTCTTGGTATGCTCCATGAACTCCTTCTAGCTGTTAAACTGCTATTGAAGGAACGAAGCACTGATACAAATTTTTGGAAATACTAAGGGGGGAGGGTGAATCAGTATTCCTTTCAATTGGAGCATTAGTTAATCTTAAATTATTATCAGTGTTTGTACAATTATAGCAGTAAACAAAAGGAACACAAATGCACACAGTTTTTAAGGTGGAAAGCCACTCTGGGACAAAAACCACCTAATGCTTTTCTAATAATTCTTTAATATTCAACTCCAATTGAAAATAAAGCTCCAAATTCCTAGACTCTAGAAAAGCATTCTTCTCCAGCTCGCACTAGATGGATGCTCCAAACCCAAGATTCTTCAGTAGTCAACTGAACAGATTCCCCAAAACCCAATGAGCTACCACTCACCCTAGCACCACCCTACCACCCTATAGAAAAATAAAACAATAATCGACTCCCGTACCAAGGAAAATTGTCCAGTTTAGAATGATATATAATGATGTATAAGAAGAAGATAGACTAGAATATAACCCCAACTATGACACAACCACCTAATGATTATCCTAGACCTCCCAACACGGCCTCTTAAGCTCTTAGCAGATAGACACTAGTACAATTTTTACAATAATGTATTTACAATGACTTAGTACAATGATACCTTTACAGTGACTGTATGCAGTGCTGCCTACTTGAAGAATTCATGTGATGAACTCATTGTTGTTGTTCTACACCTTGATTGTTACTCTTGTCATGCTACCCTCTACTACACCTTGCTTTTCTTTGCTTCCCTAGAAATTTTGGTCGCTCACAGCCCTTGATAACACATGATCTAGCTTTTTCTTTCCTTCTAGGAGCTTGATATTGAATCTAGTGTATATCTGTTATTTCAGATCCCAAATATGTAATTTTAGGCCCTATAGTATTCCTCTGAGTCTTATTTCCAATGCCACAAGTCTAACCCAATTTCGATTCTTCAAGAGAGAGTTATGCCCAATCTCTCAGAATTCCCTAATTATGGACTGTTTCAGTAGATCGAACTTGTACGGCATTCCACATGTCACTATTTCTTCATTCGGCTCTAAAATTGATACAGAAACAACTATAGTCCATGCAATATCTGCTACATTTTACAAAATTCCAATCTGATACTTAGAGAGAGAGTTATGATTATTTTCCCAAGGTCACTTCTTTGCGATGAATTTCAGCAGCCTGCAAAAACACTGACTTCCACAGATCACATCTCCGAAAATATTGCGCACCTTGATATGATATTTTTGTAGGAACTTCCTTAGGATTTTGGCTTCACTTCCTAACAATTTTAGCTTCTGAAGCTTTGTAGAAAAAAATTTAGAGTGAAAATTCCACAATGACCTCTTTCAGATGGCGAAATCCCTACATAAGGAGGATATGAGGATCATAATTTATATAAATTCTTAGGTTGAGAGGGGCTTCAACAAGTGAACATGGGAGGGATTTTAGGAGCTTAAAAATTATCAATTATTGAATTTTCAATGACCCATGCCACAACCCCATGGGGTTTTAGCCCACTAACTAGGGTTACAAAATTCAAACATGAATATCTCTCAAACCATGAAGAACTACGTGGCATGCCATATATCAACGGAAACATCTTGACAAGTAGAAACCATAAAAAGCATTCTTGACCTAGAATATAGTAATTTGGTAGGTAAAAACTCCCATGAAATATTTGGGTAGCCCTTAGTGTTTCTTGGGTTGAAATCAATGAAAACCGCTGATAAACATGATTATTGTAGCCACTCCCTATTCCAAATGGAAAATGGGATATTATTTCCATGGAATTCATCATCGGTCTACCTATAGTTTAGGGTAAGGATTGTATATTTGTATTTGTTGATCGACTAACAAAGTATTCATATTTCTTTGCTATTTCTGCATGATATAATGCTTCATAGGTAGCTAAGATTTTCTTCATCGATGTTTTTAGACTCCATGGTCTCCCAAATACCATAATCAATGATCAAGATAACTTCTTCATGGGTGGATTTTGGCAAGAGATTTTTCGGTTAGTGGGTACTGAATTGACACCAAGTACCAGGTATCACCCACAAACTGATGGAAAAACTGAAATAGTGAACAAGTGGTTGGAAGGATATTTGAGAACTATGTTTCAGGTCAGCAAAGAGCATGTCTATGTTGGCTCCATTTGGGGGAGTATTGTTACAACGCAACTTTTCATATGTCCATTGGCATGACCCCATTTCGAGCCCTTTATGGGTATGATGCACTTTCATTTGCTGATGTGATGTTTGGGGAAAGAAAATATTCTAGAGAAAAGGAATGGATTCAGCTAAGTTAAGATATATCTGGGCCCTCAAAGACAACATTTATACAACACAAAACCAACAGAAAATATATGCAGACCATGGTCGAATAAAGAGGTAGTTTGAGGTAGATGACTTGGTATATCTTCGTCTTCAGCCTTATATAAAGTCTACACTCAAGGAGAAGGGAGATGGGAAGCTCAATCCTTGATTCTATGGACCATACAGGGTGATCCGTCATGTTGGGGAATTAGCATATGAGTTAGAGCTTCCTATTTGGAGCAAGATCCATAACATTTTTCATGTCTCATGTCTCAAGAAGGATATTGAAAAACATGCGGTTTCCACTATGGATCTCCCACCTATTGATGATGAGGGCGATATAGTCTTTCAACCAGAGGCTATCTTGGATACTCGGGAGAGGTATCTAAGGATTAAGGCGATCAAAGAATATATGATTCGATGGAGGAATCTTCTTGATGGGGATGCCACTTGGGAAGGAGAGAAGATCTTGTAGCATCCTTCTTTACTGTTTCTTGAGTACAAGCAACTTTTGGGAGGGGAGGACTATAATATTCCCAATTAGCTTATTTCCAGTTGGAATATTATATGTTTCTCTATTTTCAGTCTAGAAGAATAAATGGGGTAAGGAGAACCTTAAATCTCTTTAGTAGGAATAAAACACTTATAGTTTGAATGTGTATCAGTTTAGATAGGAAAAATAAAGTCACCATGGGTGTGAAAGGGGAAAATTCATGTGGACTAGATCAAGGTTGACCAAATCAACAACACTGCCAAAGGAGAGAGTGGGGCTAGTGGGAACAACGCAATTTTGGAGGAGGAGTCTTTGCAAGGAAGAAACCTTATAAATGAGTGGGGCCAAGGGTGAGGAGGATCACCAAGAATATAAGGGAAGGGATGATAGCCATGAAAGGCATTCAGAATATTTTCTATGTTTGAGTCTTATGACTTATTGCATGCTTCAGCTGTTTAGCTGGGTTTGTTGTACTATTTATGTTGGCTCGAGGGGTCCTGACCTAGGTTCGGAGGTTAAGGTTTGCGAACAAACCCCTATAATACTGGCCCTTTCGGAAGTGGCCTGCTTGCGCATATCAAATTCTCACCTAAAGCAGTATGGGTGGGTGCTGGAACCAAGTTTCCACACCCTAAGGGAGGATATGTAAGCCAAGAAGAGCTACATCCGACTTTATAATGACCAGATCGCCTATCTCAGAACTGGAACTATATATCTCCTTCACATCCATGTGCACAAGGTCAACTATACTTACTTTACTCAACAAATCATATACTTATAAAACAATAGTGCAGCATTACATTTATTCTTTGTGTAAAACATAACAGAACAGACCCAGATGCAGAAGAAACACTTAACACAGTACTTTCACATCTTAACACAAAATATGCATAAAACAATAGCTATTAAAGATTCACATCAATAGTGCAAATATATTCAGCTATGAAACAACCTTTCTCATTCATTAACCCTCCAGTTCCTTCTTACAATATCCACCCCGACCTGGGCACACAACAGCAGGGTCCGCACACAACAGGACTTGGGATCTCCACGCACATAGCCAGCAGGATTCCTTTCCCCAAAAATCCAAACAGATCTACTAAGCCACAATTCACATCAAGATCTCATCATCTTCCTACCTTATAATTAAAAATGTCCCTCTATTTATAACGACATAGCCTAATCTTTCCTATGGTATGCAAACCATGTTTTGCAGACTCTAGGTCTACCCTTTGACCCATTACAATACTTTTGGGGCTTTGACCCACCCCAAAACCCCTGCGCTAGACTAATTATACACAAAAATATGAAAAATTGGACTAGTTTCACAGCTTGTAGGAGACCCTGTTCCAATAGTCCCCCAACACAATCTTGTGACTCGTCCTGAGTCACTGTGGTGGTGTGGTTTCTACCTGCACATGTAGGGCATTGATGGCTACGATCAGCGGAGGTAATACTTCTTGACTCTGAGTGGCAGCACTCTACGCGATGTCTACAAGCTTCTGGGAGGTCGGTCCTTTAGTATCCATGATAACCCGCTCTAATATCTGGTTGAGTCGCTTGATCGTGCCATTGGTATCCTGTGATAGCTGGAGGGCGGCATCGGCCCATGGCTTCAAGCATTTTGTGATGGCATGCTTCATTCTTCAGAGATCTTCAATCGTATCTCAGAGTGCATTTCTAGTCTTTAAGCATGCCAGATGCTGCGCACGGATTAAGGAGGGAAAGGTAGCTTCAATCTGATCGAAAGCGGCTTCCTTCTGACGTAAGTCCTATTTGATGTTATGAAGAACCGGGTTGAACTGGACCGCTGTCCAGAGCTGCATGGCCGACTCAAGAAACTGAGTACCCTGGTTAAGTTGTCCTGTAATGATGTCCATAGCTTCTGTTACCAGCGCAGCACGTTCGGTTCATACCTTCGGAAGTGTGGCAGGCTGTAATTGGGCCTGTAATGCGGTGATTTTCTGGTCCATTTGGGTCTTGAGGGTCATTATATTGGTTCTGGATGCCTTTAGTGCTACAACCAAGCCTTCTAATGTATCCTGGAGCTCATCTAGCACCTTTGTGTCGAGCTGGTGGACTACTATTTCGAGTTGCACCATCTGCGAGATAGAAAGGGAGATGTCTGTAGTCTATCGTGCGATGATTGGCGTGGCCACATCGAGCTCTTGCTACGCAGTCCGGTCACGATGATGGATCTCTTGAAGCACGGTGGTGTGGAAACCCTGTAACACCTTACGGGGAAACTTTTCCAAGTCCAATTATAGTCTTGTATCCACTGGAAGGTGGGCACCGACCAGGACAGTGCTAGGCAACGAATAAGCATGGCTTTCATTTGCAGTTAGCCTGGTACTGCTGGTAGGGTGCAACGTATCCATATTTTTTTGGAGGTCTCGAAGTTCAATCCACATGGCATCGATTGTAACCTTTTTTTTTGCTTTTATGGCTTCCCACTGATCCTCTATAGCTAGAGTAAATGCATCTGTGATTTGCTTGAGATCACCATTAGTTAGCGTGATTGTTGTGTCATAGTCCGGGCATTGGGCATGCTGCTTTTTCTGAGGCCCCTTTGCAAGCTCTTAGTTCCGATTTGTACCCTGGGGGGATGTAGTATCCTTGTTAGTCAGCCCATTCATTCGTAGGACTAGCCGCGAGTCGACCGTGTCAGCTCTTACAATGATCAGTGACAGTTGTGTAACATATTTCATGGTTGCTTCCGAGCCCATCCGGCTGGATCCTGCGATCATCCCAGGTTTGGAAGGGGCGTTAACTTCCATCATATAGCTTTGATGCCAATTCGTGCAGGGTTCGAAGTCAATTCCCCCTGCAGGGAGCCAGAGGGCAATTAGCTTATCAATTTTGGCATCCCTAGACCCCCTCGACGTAATCTCCGTAGGCTCTGGACTGGTAAGCACTGAAGCGTCCACGGGGTTAGGGGCTGCCATATTAACGTAAGGAGAGGATCCTGAATTTGGAGACTCACAGGCAGCGGAAGTGTGTTGATTGGGTATGAGGAGAATGCTAAAGGCCCAAAAAATCATTCAACAAAACAATACATGCAGATTACAGAGATGATATGGAACCTTGGTCAGAGTTATCCTTTCTCCCTTATAGTGCCCATGGCTGTCCAACGGTAAGGTGAATCTTAATTGGAACTTACCATCAAGCAAACGGTAAAAACTCACAAGAAATTGCCTCATTAATTGCCAGCTGCCTGTTTTCCATAACAGTAATATTGCCTTTTTACCAAAGTTCATTGCTCTAACAGTCATCGTTCGCACCCTATGGCCTTCCCATAGATCTATTGACCTTGGATGAAGCATCTGTGATGCTTGTCCATCCTGAATGATAACCGAAGTAGGTTGTACTGTAATGCGATTCAGGTGCAGCCTAAACAACTTGGCAACCGTGCACATCCCATCCAGTTCCGGGTTTGGAATAGTTTAGGGATCATCCTTTCCTTCTGTTGGGTTGAGGCTGCAGTATTCAACCATGTGTGGTACCTGCGTTCCCCCTGATTCGGATGCGATGGAAAGGCATGGTCTACCCTGAGTCAAGGCGTCATTGTTTTGCAGAGCTGCGTCAAGCGCTCCTGTGCCATCCACCATCCTAAATTTTCATAGAAACTCATCACACAAAGTCTCCCTATGGAAAGTGTGCTGATTTAGCTCCTCTTCTAAATACCATGCAGCTGGACGCAGTCCTAGAGCATGGATAAATAGGTGGACCCGTTCTTTTTGGGTTCTATCGTACCACTGTGTTTCCCATGTGAGAAAATATCTGTGTGGATCTTCTAACCCAAGGAAATTTTTGATCCGTCTCACAGCTGGAGCTTCAAATATTAGGATCATATTATCCCGACATTCCTCCCAATTGTGGAATACCTTCCCATTCGTATCCCACCAACGCGCAGGTGTTCCGCACAGGGCTAGCTTAAGGGCCCATAGCCTGCGTCCCTTGGGAAGTTCTGCTTCGAATGTGAGTAAAAATTCCTTAATTTTACCCGAATCACCAAAGTAGGGCAGTCTTACCTCGGAGGAGATGTAGCGAAAGTTCCTTATGACCCGAAGACATCGCAGCGCTGAAACCTCATGCAACTGGCCTTGCCAATTCTCTAGTTCCCCATTAGATTCGTAAGAGCATTCACTGTATTTTTCCCAACAGAGTACTCCTTCCATCGTGGGGTTAATCCAATCTTCGTCCTGCATAGTCAACTTGTAAATGTGATCGATTTCCTTCTCATCGCGCGTTGGTTCTGTATACTGCGCACCTTCTGCAGGATCCAACGGTACTATTACTCATGTACCGTTATTTTCAAACACCATGCTTCACTTTTTGAGATTGATAACACCCCCCATATCTATAGCCCAGTCTAGTCCTAGGAGCTAAGGGTAGGGGTCCGCATATTCTATAATTTCTATTACCTCAAAGTCATCTTGGGCCTTTACTCCTACGATATCGACCATGAGTTTTGGAAGCCTTCCCAGAGGGATGATATTTTTTTGATTCGCCATGCATAGCTAGATGGTGGACCATTCCAACTTAGGTTCTCCAATTCGTTTCCATTTTTTTTTAGGTAACACATTCTCATTTTATCCAAGTTCCAAAATAACTTGATCCATTTCGTAGTCACCAATCTGCGCAGTCAACCACATTTCTCTTTTGGTGTGTTTTTTATATCGGTATAGTTAGTGTAAATCATTGGTTCCTAGGGTTGGATCGGGCCACGCTGCGTAGATATTCATTAATGCCTGAAGTTCTCTATAGCCTTTGGGTTATGTAGCAGCTTCATACATGCCTTCAGGAAGGGCTCGACCCCCTCATCTGTCTTGGGGTGTGTCGATACCTGCACAGTAGCTACTTCATCTTTAGCAAAGTCCTAGCTAGCTACGGCTAGTTTTTCTTGTCCCTTTTGCATGTTTGATCCTTCTTGACAGGTCAGAGGATCCATGGTAGCCACTTCCTTTGGTCCCCGGGTGGCTATCCCACTCCGTGTTATGAATTTCACACTTGGGCCCATGTTCCTTAGATAAACTTTAACTCTCTGCACATTCTGCGTAGGGGTGGGCTGATTTTTGTGTATTTTTCCTATTAAGATTGGGCAATCTTCGATCACATGGTACAACTGTCTCCAATATCAGCAGGATTTCCGTGTAGGATTTTTGCAGTCCTTAGAAAAGTGCCCTACTTCTTCGCAATTATATCAGATTAGCTGTTTGCATCCTTGACCTACACTTCCTCCCCGACCTCCTCCCATGCCCCTTGCTGGAGAGCCACCCAAGTTTGTGGGAGATCTAGGTGACGCAGGGTCTGATTGTACCCTATACAAGTTTCCTCGATCTATCATTAGATCATACGTTTGACATTTCTGTTCATCATGTCTTATCGATTGGCAGAACCTACACCACTATTGCTTCAGTTCTGGGACATGCACTCCTAGCCGAGGGCAATGATTCATATCGTGCAGCCCTGTGATGCGGCAGTCATTGAACCATAATGAAGATCCACTTGAGCCTGGACGTATTAGGTTAGGTTCTCCTACCTATATGTAATCTGTAAATAGTGGGCACTAATCCTTCGTATGGCCAGATACTAGACATCATATGCACCATAGATCTGTGTTGGCTCCTTTTTCTTGTTCCTTTCGCAGGCTCTGAATTTCCATGTGCATAGCTCTGGTTTGCTCCAAAATTTGCTATACTCCGAACGAAGTATCTTCTCTGGGTACAAATTCTAGTTTCATAGTGACTTCCACAGCTTTTTCCTACGACTCGAAGGTTTGGTGACTCATTGGTATGCACAGGTGAGGCAACAACATAGTGATGAACCATTCTGTATGTTGTTGATCGTCATACTCAAATCCTCCTTCCCTGATTGCTTTCTTTAGTCATTGATCAACCTCCCATACAGACTCAAATGCTACTTTCTTGAAGTCATTCACATCTGCTACTAATTGAGAGTAATATTTTGGCTTTCGGAACTGTTGCTTCAGAGCGTCCTTAATATCTTGAATAGATGCATTCCCATTCTGAGATATGTATCACATATACCCATCCAAAGATCTTTCTTCGAAGGTTAGGGATAACTACGCCCTCTTCACCGTATCGCTTGCCACATTTTGTGCGGTCCATATAGAATCTACAACAAACCAAAATCATTCCATATCCTCATCCCCTACCCCCTTGAAGGTAGGTAGTCTTAGGTGCGTAGCTATTTTGCTGTCCGGCGGAGGTGGTGGAATGGGCAAATTCTTACCTTTGTGCTGTTTGGATGGCGGTGTATTTGGGGGGATCTACGTAGCTGTGTCTCGTAGAGAGCTATAGATAGTTCTTCCCCCTTCAAGATTGGTTTGATAGTATTTACCACTGTGTGTCATGCTCTCGTCTGGATCCGAAGTCATTCACTCGGTGTGACTACACAGAATACTCTTCTCACATAGTAATATCTTAATCAAAAGGGGTAATGTCTTCATAAACTTGCCTTGGAAACCTTTAAAGAATCTCCCTCTTCTTCGAAGTAAGAGACGAATTGATTAATGGAAAATTCTGACACAAACCCTCTTGGCACACTGTCCACCCAGTGATCCACTGTGCGAGTTGTTGGTATCCTGTGTTTTGATAGTTTGGCAAATCAAAAGACAAGGCAACATCAGAACCAATCTTTAGAGTTACAAGATCTAGTCCTCCTGTTCTCAGAGAAGGATCTCTCAAATTATTATTTTTTGCAAAGGTTTATCTTGTGTTCTTTGATTATTTGTTTTAGACTAGTTATTAAGTGCAAGTGTTTGTTTATTTGTTTGGTTGAATTGATACAACAGAACCTAAAAGGTCTAGGAAAGATAGATAGAAAGGGGAAATGTCAGTTTCATTGGGAAATGGAGTCAAAAAGAGGTAATGACAAACTTATCAATGGATATGGGATATCAAATGGAAATTCTAACTTGGTCGTAGGATCCTTTGGTTTTGGAATGAGATGGACATCAATGATTTGGAAAGAGAAATTTAATCCTCAACTAAGGGAATTTGAAAGCACAACTTGAACAATAAAGAGCTATTTGATAGACAGGGCTAACCATGAATTATACAAATCACACTTCAAGAAAATAATGACTTCAAATTTTCTTTTAAAATGAAATCTAAGATTTAGGGAACACCCTATTTCCTCAAAGATTTTATTTCAAATGAATTAGAAAACATAAAAGATTCACTGATAATTACGATCATAGAAGAGGGAACACCTAAATACATATATGATCACAACTATAAATACCTTTAAGCCAACTGTTCAAGAAAGGACAAGGGGCAAGATCAAAACATACCTCCTTGGCTCACTGTAAACAAAGAAACTTCAAAGGGAGACTTCAATAAGTCTTTAAGTGGCAGCAGACAAGCAGGGATAACCATAAATCATTCTGAAACCAGCTATTCGAACTATTAAGGAAATAAACAAGCATGAGGACTAAAGAGAGAGATTAAAGACTCTAAAATACCTCAGCAGAAGAAAACATAAAACAGTGAAGGATAAATAGGTCTAAGGTGCTTCCAAGAGTCATTTCTTAGCCTAAAACTTTCATCCTACTGTAGTAAGAATTTATGGAACAAAATGAAAACAGGAAAAAACATTAAATAGTTCAGAATACTTCACCAATAGCCAAGCTCATGGATCTAATGATAGAGCCTTCTCAGTAACAAGCATGCAACAACTTCATCAGGGCTTCCATGACTTCAATTTATTCTTTGACTTAAACAGACTATGTATTATTTCAGAGAGTTTTAGTATTACAACTTGTAATCAAACAACCAACGTTTAAAATGGAGTCCTCAACAATTTTTTATAGAGTGATGAGGAGGTCAAAAAAAGAGAAAAGATATTATGAGTTCAATCAATACAGTTAATGCTTCTTAGCCTTTGAGGGGATCAAGGGAGAAGTTTATAGATATTTTCTTGTATTAATTGGTTTACATTAATTATTTTAGCTTGCTGGAAGCTTATGTTGACTTTAAGGCTCTGTGTCAGATTTTGCAATAACTCTGCTGATATTTTATATTAGCTTCTTTGATTCTAAATAACTATTCAGTTGTAAGGGGCAGATAAGCTATGTTCTGGTCATTACTCGGCCTTTGTTTGAATGTTGTGAAGGCATAGGTAGCAATCTGGTAGCTGAGAGGAATCAATTTTCCTCTAACGAGGCAGTGGAGGCATCCTCTGTCTGATAAATATCCTTGATTTGTCTTTAACTGTGTTTAATTAAATGGATAAGGCCTTTGATAATTGCATTTTAGCCGTAATCCATTAAACTATATAATTAATGTTTAATCCTTCATTTCTGCTATATCTAGGTCTTCGACACTGATACTCTTTGATTTGATTTAATCTCACTGTGTCTTTTTGATGTGCAGGTGTGTACAAGGTCCATATGGCATCAATTCCCATGAGTCATCGATGAAACGTGTAATTGAACTCTGTATATGGCTTTCTTTAATGATGAATGAAAGTCTGGAGGATCTTCATCCTAGGCTTTTATTTTCTTTTAAAAAATTTGAAAAAACCCTTTTAAATCCTGCAAAATACAAAAACAATTAAGAAATCTTGCATATTTGGTGAAAACTGCTTTTGAGGTTTTGGGTAGGAGCATATCCGTTGGATGGTAGCATCCTACGGTAGATATTTGCACGTGGTGGTCAAAAGTAGAGCGGTGGGAGATTTTAAGAAAGAACCGTTGATCTATGATGGACCAAGAAGATCAACGGTCAAGATTAGTAGTGAATTAATAATGTGAAGGGGTAACATTATTTGTAAAAATAGAAGAAAATGTGAAGAAATAAAGTCAAAAACCCTTTGGTTGAGGAAAATTCAAAGGAATTGGACTTGGCATTTTAGAAATAACCTGGGCTGTTGGATGAGATCAACCCAAGAGATCAACGGTGGAGATCACTCATTTAAATCCTTTGGCGAGGGTGGAGGGAAATAGTAATGAGAAATTAGATCTGAGTCGTTGATATACAAAGATCAACAGCGGGGAGAGAACGCGATGGATCATAGTGTAAATGGGAAAAGGTGGTTTTGGCTTGAAAAACTGGTGGTATCGTGCGGAAAAATGGGAGAAAAGTGGGTTTGCCTTTTTGAACGCGATATGCGTCTGAGGCTGCCTCGTGTCTTTCCAAAACATCTTATATCGCGTAATTTCTGGAGATTAACTTTCGCGTTTAAATTTTACATGATATGAGATACCGGCCATTAGATCTGGGGCCTCAGATCCAATGGAGCGAACGCGATATTGTACAGATGCACGATTAGAAGCAGGAAGGACAGTTTTGTTCTGAGCTATTGATCAAAGATTGGACGGCTAAGATTAGATATGGAGGGAGGTAGGACCCACACGAGTCGAGCTTGGCGGGGTTAATATGAGCCGTTGGATAGAACATATCAACGGTCATGATTGAAACTAGGGGTTTAATGAAATAATATAAAGGCAGAGAAAGGTTTATTGAGGGTCGTCGATCTGCAGAGATCAAAGGCTGTGATTGGCCAAAAAAAAATTATGAAGTTGGGTGTATGTTTTTAACCAAAGTCGGGAGATACGATTTGGACCGTTCGATCTAGACACGTCGATGGCCCAGATGCAATTGGGGCTTGGCGATTGGCGGGGCAACAAACTTGAATGGCGCTGATGCGATTAATTGTGGGCCATCGATCTGCAGATCAGATTGATGGCGGGGAATGGATCGGGGGATGTCAATCAGAAGTGGGGAAATTTTTAATGCGTCTGATGAAAATTTGTGATGCGATTTTGCGCGGGCCATTGATTGGCTTTAGAACAATGGTGAGTATATTCTCAAATATTGAATGGCGGAAACCCTTTAAAACTTTATAAAAACCAAAAATTAACGAAACACTAAGGTTTTGGTTTGGAGGCAGGTTATGTATAAAAACTTGGTGCCCGTCTGCAGGGCCGTGGGTTTATATAAAGAGCCATAGACCCGGGGCTTATACATAGGAAGGGCTAATCACATCGAAACTTCGGTGCTAGTCTTTCAATCTAACCATTTTAATTCTCTAATGCGATTAGCACCTCGGGACTTTATCTCTTGGTCCCCAGCATAGGTTTATATAGAAAGGGGCGGAGTTTTATATAGCGGGGCCCAATTGCATCGAAACTTTGATGTGGGGCTTTTCAATCTACCCATTTTACATTTAAAAAACATAGCTCTGGCGGGCTTAGACAAAATTTTAGAAAAAGTGGGTTTTTGGATTTACAAAGGAAATCTTCATTGGAGATGAGTTTATATAATGCTTTAGCACCCAATTGCGGGCCCTCTGGGTTATATGAAGCGGTAAATACTTGGGTTTTATAATCAAAGGGTTAATCGAAATCGGAGGTCTTACCATAAGAAATGGACTTGTGCGCTCCAATTTTTCCGATGCAATAAGCACCAAAAGGTTCTAGCACTCAGTTCTAGTGCTAGGGCATATGTGGGGAAGTGGTTTGAGACTTATCCCAAGCGGACTTAAGCTTGTGTTAAAGTCGGTCTCTTCATCCCTCCATCAGAGATCAAAATATTTTGTTGCATTTCATTTTAGGTGTCTCATTCAGTTCAGTCAGCTGCATTCCATTAGGAGCATGAATGACCTGACGGAAGGGTCTTGTCACTCATATCCCTCATGTCTTGTACCTACTGGCCCAGGTCTGTTCATCAAAGTTCATCGAAATCATTTACAGTCATTCACAGTCATGTTTGGTCTCTTGGTCAGCAAAGAGTCATTTTAGGGTTTTAAACCTCATTAGATCTAGGGTTTCACAAATTTAGTCTTCAAAATGTCTAATAATGTCAGCAGGCACATGAGGGAGGTTCGAAATAAGTTTTCATTGCAAAAATTTCATCGTCATATTGCTTGATCATGATTCTTCTTCAAAACTCTGTTTTGAAGAAAAATCGTCAATTTTGTCTTTTGTAATAAATGCCATGTAATTTTCAAAAGTTTTTCAAGTTGTGAAGATATTCAGGTGTAGACCTGGTCACCTTTTCCAAATCCAATGCCAGCTATCCCTACAAAAAATATACAAGAGATTCATCATCAGTTCAAAAATCAAAGGAAACAAACAAAAACAGAGTTTATATTAAAAAGTGCAAAGTGCCAAAGTTCAAACATTAGCAAGTGGGTTATTTCAAATAAAAAATCAAAGCCCATGACATAAAAGATATTTTTGTGTCTTCATAAATCATTTCCATACCAAGAGTTATCAAAGACCCAAGAGAAAATTGTGGAGGAAGCAAAATCCAGTCTTGGAAGGAAAACTGTGGTGAAGTTCAGAGTCGCGGTGCGTTGGGAGGTGGTCGCAGCGCATAAGCAAGTCGCGGCGCATAGAAACGTTTTACACCGTGCACAATACAATGGTTGTGGCGCATACACCAGGCGCGATGCACTGGGTTGTGTGCACAGTGCATAGGGCTGACACACAAAAAATTTTCCACTGTTCCATAAATTCAAATCGACTCAATCTCCTATGCTTCGAGTAAGTGTGTGAGACTTTGAATTGCTATTAGCTTGTGTCTGGTGTTGCTTGAAAGAAGGAATATGAGAATTTGTAATGTCAAATTATAAACCTCTCATTTGGTCAAAAACTGCTCCTTAGGGTTTGAATTTGAGTTTTAAAATTTGATTTTGGTGTCAAGTACTTCAAAGCCCATTCCCCACCTGGGGTTCCTTTCCCCCTCCCTGTCACACTATCATTAATAGTCCCTCCCCTATTCCCTTATATCCCAAGTCATTTCCCATCCATAAAATAATTTCATTTCCCATTATTTTCACTTTCCCATTTCATTTGTAAAAAATTCCCAATACCCCCAAGTTCCCCAAACAGTCAAGTGACTGTTATTACACTTTAAATTCAGTTGAAAAAACTCCATCATTCTCACTACCCTTTTTCCCACAGTCCCTCATTTGACTTTGACACATTTGGAAATCAAGACAAAGACACTAAATTCTCATTTGCATCTCATACAAATCAACATATAGTTGGCATAGACCTTGCAACACCATGGAGACAGACACTGATACATAATATGAACAAGACAATGATTCTATCACTGAGCTACATGCACCGAGAAGGCCTCGTAAAGGTGGCAAACATGTGAGAGAAGAGCCCACCTCATTGACTCAATTGCAAGCTTGCCCAATTGCCCTGGCATGTTTTCAAGAGTAGTCATGCTATCAGTACTGTGAGATGATTGCTCAGATTCAGAATAATCAGTAGTTGGCTCGTTTGTTTGTTTTACATTTGCATGATGCTCAGGTAACTCTTGCTAGTGTAAATTTCACCTTGACACAGGAAGCCATTTCTCAAGCAACAGGAATACCGAATGTAGGTGAAGAGCGGAACAAGAGACAACAGGTGGACAGAGTGCATTATGAACCATACATCAAGCCTAGCTATGTGAGACAGCTCAGCAGGGTATTCCCATTCCGGTTTCTGAAGGAATCCTATGCGCCTTTGATGAGACTCATTATCAGATACTTCAGTTGTGAGGGCCGGTTCTCACGCCTTTATGCCTACCACATTAGGTTATTGATGCATTTCACAAGATTGAGGATGATGAACATACCTTATTTCATGTGCTGCAACATCGAGCGAATGACCACTCTTGTGCAGAAGAAGACTCCCGAGCAACAGTACAAAAATATTTATCACTATGCACTCATCAATATCGTTGCTATACATCAGCTTGGATTGCAGGGCATTGCATGGGAATATTTCATTTCCCGTGACTTCTTCATAGCCCCTCAGCCTCCTCCAGAGATTTTCCATGATGCAGGTGAACCTTCACATCAGTTTGAAGGTCACAAGACAGAGCCTATAAATGTGCCAGTGTTTGTTACTTATCAGAGAGGCACCATAGCATTATTTGCAGCAGCCCGATGAGTACTATCTCCACCCGGGGTGGAAGAGGTATTTTTTCCGTCATCAGCAGCACAGGTACAGGTACAGGACATAGGTAAGAGGCCTATGCAGGATGAGGGCCCTTCATGAGGCCAGGATACTGATTTCATATTGATTGATGAGGATTTGAGCTCTCCAAGCTCAAATTTGAGAGAGATCATTCAGGAGCAGAAGGCTGAGATTTACACATTGATCGAAAAGTTGCAGAGAGCTCAATGGATCATAAAATATCTAGAGCAGCGGAACAAACAGTTGGAAGATCAATAGACGATCATGGAGTTGCAAAACATCCATGAGAATCGGCAGGCTGCCCGAAGAAGCCCAACAGAGATGACACCCATTGAGCGAGAGATTGAGGCTGATAGAGAGACTTGGCCTGAGAGGGTCAAAATTCATCTTGAGAAGCTTTTGGAGAAGGCAAACAAGGAGAATAACATGCTCAGACACATGAAGAACCATTATTGGGCACGCAATCATGTTTGCAAATCGAGGATCAAAATTTTGAAGCCAAGGCTAAGAAGGGCACTAAAGCGTCGCAAAAGGCATGATAGGCTCCAAATTTTGGCCGAAGCTTTTTTGGCCCAAAAGAGTGCTTGATGAGGGACATTCAGCCCAAATTTCAAGAAATTTGGGAAAAAAATTTCAATTTTGAATTTTTGTTCCTAAAAACACATTTTCCTACCCGACGCGTAGCGCCACTTGGCGCGCGCTTATAATTGGCAGCTCTTCAGGAGGAAAAATTTGCATTTCTAGATTTTTCATCAAAATTTATGCATTCTTATGGATTACCTAAGGATTTCATCAAGTTCTGGGTTACCTAAAGGGTCAAAAACACCCTAAAAATGGCCTTTCTGCCACTTTTTTCACACAAAGGCAGCAATGATGGGAGATTGAACTTTTGGAGGGGAAAATGGCAACCAAATCTAGAAATTCTACTTGGGTTGGAAATTAGACAGGCAGGGCTTTCCAACAAGATATACTACGCTCAATTTGGACTTTAGGAAGGGCCTCAAAATTAGCTCCAAACTTGTGCTACGCATAGAGATTCCAGGCGCGGCGCATAGAGGAATTTGGCTTATTTTTCACTCAGCAGGTCAGAATTTCGCCTAGTTTTGGCCAATTTGACTTTTCCATGTAACTCTTGATGTACCTTGATGTAATTTTATGAACATGATGTAATTTTGGCACATTTTTACTCATTCTAGAAGATTTATTCACCAAAAGGTGAAATGTAAGTGAATGGATCAGTTTCCTAGCATATAGAGGCAAGTTGTTTCATTGCCTATTTTCTAGTTCCTAGTTTAGATATGGTTGAAACAGCTCCTAGAATGATGAGATAGATCCATAGAGGCATGGGGAGGAGTTATGCTTGTCTATAGGATGTATTTTCTCAGTCATTTTCAGGGTTGAACACTTGGGATTGCTTGGCACTTCATTGTACATTTCATCTCTGCAATTTTGGCAAAGGAACAGACCAGGGTTTGTAGCACTCTTTGGGATCCTTGTGGCTCTGTGTTTTGATGGTGTGTTTCTCTATGTAATTGTAAGCTCACTGATGTTTATGTGTACCATTTTCCTTCTCCTTTCTTCTTAAAATTAAACAAATGAGTGTTAAATGTGAAATTCATTGGCTTGCTTTGGTCTGCCTTCATTTTTGTTTAATTTTCCATGTTTTCATCTATTTGAGGAGGACTCTTGAGAACCTATTTCCCTCTTCAACTCCTCACCATTCTGATCCATCCATTCATTCAATCTAAAGCATAAAAGCAATTTCCTTCCTTGCCCCAATCAGAACTTTGCAAAAACTAGGCCTTATCCCTGCACCCAAAACTACCTTTCCCTTTGATCCAAAAAAAACCCCAAAAACACAATCAAACTCCTTAACTTATATACCTAGCCTAAAATTAGCTTTTATTTCAAGTCATCTCAAGCCATATTGATTATTTTTGTTGAGATTGACCCGGAGAGAGCCCTCTCCTGTTCTGGTAGGGCTAGCTACCAGACTGAGCGTGGTTTGATGTTACCCTAACTCTGCCTTCCTTCAGCCTGAGGTAGATTTAGGCAATAACATAGTGGCAACCATACTGGGGAAGAAAATGGTTTTCTTGTTGGTGTTATTTTTTTTATAAGCTACAGATGGAGCCTGAAGTTACGCCAGGTAGCCTTCGAAACACTCTTGCTTTGCATTAGCGAAAGTAGATAAATGTTGCTTCAGTTAATCTCCGGTCTAGCTTGTGAACGTGACACTTGACTTGTAAATTTCCCCAGTATAATAGATCATTCTGGACTTTTGGGTGATGATTCTAGAATCTGATAGGCTAAACAAGTTGGTTTTGTCCCTTTGATTTTGAAATTAATCCAACACACTGGCTTCTAGAAGACATACTAGAGCAAATGCAGATCCCGATCCACCTCTAGTGTATGAGAATCCCAATCTGATTTCAAGAATCCTTCATTGAGAAAGTCCCATGATTCCTCTATTCAAATCTCATTCATGTCCTGCTGTCTTTGAATATCTTGAAGATCTAGAGTTTGACGAGCAATTTGAGTTGTCGTTGTTTGAGACTAAATCTGAAAGTGCTACTGGTTTTACTGTCATAAATCCAGAGTTTATCAATTATCTTGAAATTGAACAGGATAATAGATCCATCGACAGTTACATTTTGAATATTCAAAATTCCATTGTGGAAACAAACATTCCTAAGTTTATAGAGTCTGCATCTGAAACTCTTGGACCATCAACAGTTACTTCAAATTCATAAGTTCATACTGAGCCTCCTTTCATTCCTACCATCCCTGTGCAACCATCTATTTCTGATCAACAATCTGCAGTAGTATCGCCTCCATCCACACCACATACACCTCATACATCTACTGCTCCTACTCTGCCTGTTTCTCCAAGACAGATTATAAATCCACCAAGAGCAATGGCTGCTCGATTCGCACCCCTTGTCTTGCCTCAAAACTTGGATGCCATGCCCGATGATTATGAAATTAAGATCCCATTGTTTGATGGCACTCCTCAAAGTGTCACTGCTCAGTAGCATATTGATAGAATGGCAGACTTCTTTGATCTTCATGAAATTGATGCAGAAAATGTGACCATGAGATTGTTTGTGCAAACTTTTGGAGGTGAAGTGAGAAAATGGTTCAGAGCTTTGCAGCCTAGAAGTATTGCTACATTGGCTGAGCTGCAGAGACAATTTTTAGATTAGTGGGAAGTAATGAAATATCCTCTTTAGATCACTTCTGAATATACCAAGATCAAGCGCAACGTAGGTGAGTCAGTCCAAGACTATTGTATCAGATTCAATGCGGTTTACAATGAAATTCCTGATGATTTAAGGCCATCTAGGAAGTCATCTTTGCTAAAATTTCCAGATGGTTTTGATCTGGACATGGCCTATCAACTATGAGAAAGAGATCCGACCACTTTGGAGGACATGCAGAAAATTGAGGTGAGTGTTGAAGCCAATTTGAATGACAAGAGAGCTAGATTGAGAGCAGAAAAGAAAGTCGCAATAAAGGAAGAAGCTTCTACTTCAGATCAAGTACTTTGCAAGGTGGAAAATATGATTGAAAGATTGAAACTTGATAAGCCTGAACCGCAGATCAGAAATCCTAACTTCCGTGGCCAACAGCAACCACAATTCCGAATCAAACAACGAGAGCAGCGAGCACAAGAACCTCCAGCACAACAACAGGTAAAAACTCCTTTATAGAAGAATTTTGTAGGCCTGGAATCAGATGATGAAGACAATGTAATTGGAGAAGAAAATCACTTCTTTACACCTGATGATATGCCAACCTTTATCACTGAAGATGAGGAGTATGCAGAAAATTCAGCTGAACAAAAGGATGAGGATTTTATCTTGGCAAATGACACAGCTCTTGAAGAAGAGTTGGATGAGTATCAGAGAGGTTCTATGAATGCTTTGTTTGCCCAGCAGCGAAAATATTCACTTAGAAACAGAGATGTGCCTATCAACCCAATCCAAAAAATAAAGGAAGTTTCAGCACCAAAGAACGATGTACCCATTGCACAGAAGAAGGGAAAAGATGTAGCTGATCCTACTACTAGCAAGTCTCCATCAGCAAATGAAAGATCTAATCAGCCAATTGTATCGAAGGAGAAATTTGAAAAGATGGATGCTCCAGTCAAAGAGGTAGAAAAAACTTCAGTCTTTAACTTAGAGAGTGAGATTGCTAAGTTAAAAGTTTCCATTCCTTTGACTGAGTTGATGAGAAATAGCAGCTACAAGGGTCAAGTATCTAAAATTTTTCCATCCAATGTCTGATATGGTGAATGTGGAAGATGATCAACCTGAGTTGATCTTTGGTCCAGCATTGGATGGTGAGTCTCCCAATAGTGATGTGCCTCCTTTTTATATCAGCCTTAGATTGCATGATTTTGTGTTACATAATGCCATGTTTGATTCTGGAGCTTCCCATAATCTCATGCCGAGGGCGATCATGGAGAAATTGGGATTGGACATCACTAGGAAATATCATGATATTTATTCTTTTGATTCCAGCAGAGTAAGATGCATCGGGCTCATCAAAGATTTGGTGGTTAGTTTAGATCAGCTTCCAACTAAGAATGTTTTGATGGATGTGGTTGTGGCGGATATTCCTCCTATATTTGGCATGCTTCTTTCCAGATCTTGGGGAGAAAATTTGAAGGGGACATTATAGCTTGATTTCTCATATGCTACCATTCCTGTGTTCGGTCAAATGAGAATATTATATCGGGAGAAAAAAATTAATTATATGATCACCAACAAGGAGAAACCGGTAAATCATCTGATAAATTGTGTACATACAAATTTACAGTCTTTTGTTTCATATTCAGATAGTTTCAATGATGTAAATAGTGAGTTAGTTGAAGCAGAGGACATTTCGGAAATCACAGAAAATTTCAGAGAAGTTTTGATGAAAGAGAGACAAGAACTTGAGACTTCCGCTGAGCAATCAGCCTTCCGACAACAGCAGAAAGTTGATGGACAGCAAGTAGAAATAACAGAGAAAACACAATTTCAACACTTGGAGGAAGATGAAGATGGTTTATGGACTATGGATTTTGATGGTGTAGTTGGGAGTGATGGTGCTGGAATTGGAATTTGGGTACGCAGCCCTTTTTCCGCCCCAAACAAGGTACCAAGTAATGTAAGGGTTTGCTCTTATAAATTAGCTTTTGATTGTTTGAATAATGAAGCAGAATATGAAGCTTTGATTGTTGGTCTGAAAATTCTTAGAAAGTTGAATGCTAAGAGGATTGCAGTGTATGGCGACTCCGAGTTGGTAATTAAGCAAGTGAAGGGTGAGTATCAAGCTAAGCATCCTCAAATGCGGGCTTACCGAAATGTTGTTCTTGATATCTTGAAATTTTTTTCAGACTATACTTTGACTTGTATCCCTCGTATTCAGAATGGTATTGCAGATGCTCTTGCTAAGGCAGCAAGCAATTTGAAGATTCCAATGAACTCAAGTAACAAGTTTGAAATTCATGTGAAACATCGTCAAACTTTCTCAGACAATCAAAGGTATTAGCAAGTATTCCAAGATGATGATGGGATTGATGAATTTCTGCAAAACAAAGGTAATTTCAAAGAGACTTCAATTGACATGGATCATGATGATGGTGAGGGTGATGTGAAAATAAATCAGATGGAAGTATTGCAGCTAAAAGATAATGTCATTCCTAAGGGTTTGATACCTTTAGAAGAGCTTTTTGATCAAGATGACATAGCTATAAAACCAACCTTGCGGCCAACCGAAAAGGGAGTTGAAGACGTGAACATTGGATCAGCTGAGAATCCAAAGATGGTGAAGTTGTCCAAAGCATTGCCACCGGAGGTAAAAGAAAAATATTTTAGTTTATTTTCTTCTTTTGCTGATGTATTTGCTTGGGACTATTCAGATTTGAAGACATATGATACAAATATAATTCAGCACACCATTCCTATCAAGCCAAATAAAAATCCCTTCAAGCAGAAGTTGAGAAGGATAAATTCAAAGTTATTGCCCTCAATTGAGAAGGAGGTGAATCGATTATACAAGGCTAGTATCATTGTTCCTATAAGATTTTCCAATTGGATTTCTAATTTGGTGCCCGTTCACAAGAAGACAGGTGAGATTCATTTGTGCATTGATTTTAGGAATCTGAATAAATTTTCCTTGAAAGAAAATTATCCATTGCCCAAAATGGATCACATATTGCAGCGAGTAGTTGGAGCATCTCGTATGTCACTACTCAATGGTTATTCCAGGTATAACCAAATTCTGGTCCATGAGGATGATAGAGAAAAAGCAGCGTTCACCACTCCGTGGGGAACTTTCCATTATGCTAAAATGCCTTTCGGTTTGAAGAATGCTGGTGCGACATTTCAGCGATAAATGGATATGGCATTTGCAAATGAGAAAGATGTTTTCCTAGTTGTGTATCTTGATGATTTGACAATCTTTTCCAATTCTGATGAAGAGCACCCTTACCATCTGAAGATTGTTTTTCAGCGATGCAGAAAGTACGGTGTGTCATTCAATCTGAAGAAGAGTTTGTTTGCCATGGATGAGGGCAAACTTCTTGGTCATATTATCTCAAAATATGGCATCCGTATTGACCCAGCTTGAGTAGAAGATTTTCAGCAAATTTATCTTCCCCGGAAAAAAAAGGAGATTCAGTCCTTCAATGGTAAGATGAATTTTTTTTGCCGCTTTGTGCCTAACCTTGCCGAACATATAAGGGATATTAAAAACATGCTTAAGAAAGAAAACGTAGTAAAATGGTTTGAGGAGGCGGTAAAATCTTTCAATTTAGTAAAGGGAGATTGCAGAGGTCACCTTTTTTGGAAAACAACGGCCAACAAGATTTTGAGAGCGGGATATTATTGGCTGACACTTTTTGCTAATGTGTATAAGATTGTCAAAAGCTGTCATGAATGTCAAATTTTTGAAGGGAGGCAGAAATTACAGCCTTTGCCTCTTAATCCCATTGAGGTAAGTGCTCCTTTTCAGTAGTGGGGTTTGGATTTCATTGGTGAGATCCATCTTGCTTCTTCAGCTCAGCATAGGTGGATCCTCACAGTGACAGATTATTTCACGAAATGGATTGAAGCAATTCCCACCAGGAAAGCTACGGATTCGGTAATAATTTATTTCCTTGAGAATAACATTTTGTCTTGTTTCGGTTGCCCGAATAAGTTAATCACTGATAACGCAGCAGCTTTCAAATCAAAAAAGGATGATTGAGTTTTGTGACAAGTATCATATCATTTTGGGACACTCAACCACTTATCATCTGCAAGGCAACGGATTGGCGGAGTCTTCCAATAAATATTTGGTCAACATCATTAAAAAGTTGCTCAAAATAAGCAAGAAAATGTTGCATAAGAAGTTGTTCAATGCACTTTGGGCAGATCGAGTGAGTCAGAAGAAATCCATTGGTATGTCACCTTTTGAGTTAGTTTATGGAGTTGATACAGTGTTTCCTACCTCTATCGTAGTTCCAGTGGTGAAACTTCTACAGGAAGCTGGCAATGAATATAATCATATGCAAAGAAGAATAAATCAAATGATCCATTTGCAGCAGACGAGAGAATAAGTTTTTCAAAACACATTCAAGCTGCAGGAGAGAATTAAGAAAATCTATGACAGAAAAGCAAAGGTGGAAAAATTTCAATTGGAAGAAGTGGTGCTGAAATGGGATGCAAGAAACGAGGAAAAGGGTAAGCACGCTAAGTTCGAAAATCTCTGGAAAGGACCCTTTAAAATTGCTGCATATCGGGGTCAGAATGCTTTCCTTCTAAAGGAGATGAATGAGGAAGATTGTCCAGGAGGGCCGGTCAATGGTCGGCTACTCAAGCGGTATCATTTCTGAGATTTTTTCTGCTATTTACATTGTCACTGTACATACCATTTATTTCAATTTCATTGCAGGTGTGTGTTGTGATATTTTCTTCAGTTTGGGGCCCAAAGTGAAGGCTATATAATTCTAAAGATTGATTTCAGCTTTGGTTTGAGTTTTTCGAGTCACATTTTTCGGTCATATCAGTTTCAAAATTGAGTCAGTTTGAGTCAAATTTTCAGTCAATAAATGAGTCAAGAGTCTTGTGTTGATTTTTCGAAGTTATGGACTCCATAGCCCAATGGACGAAGGCACTGCCTACTCTCCCAGAAATCTATAGTTCTTGGCGCCTCCAAGGAGCTACCATCCCCATTCGAGCCAATGTTAGAGTCGCTCTCTTCATCCCTCTGTCAGAGATCAAAATCTCTTGTTGCATTTCATTTTAGGTGTCTCATTCAGTTCAGTCAGCTGCATTCCATTAGGAGCATGGATCATCTAATGGAAGGGCCTTGTCACTCATATCCCTCATGTATTGTACATGCTGGCCTAGGTATGTTCATCAAAGTTCATAGAAATCATTTACAGTCATTCACAGCTATGTTTAGTCTCTTGGTTAGCAAAGAGTCATTTTAGGGTTTTAAACCTCATTAGGTCTATGGTTTCGCAAATTTACTCTTCATAATGTATAATAATGTCAGCAGGCACATGAGGGAGGTTCGAAATAAGTTTTCATTGCAAAAATTTCATCGTCATATTGCTTGATCATGATTATTCTTCAAAACTCTGTTTTGAAGAAAAATCATCAATTTTGTCTTTTGTAATAAATGCCATGTAATTTTCAAAAAAATTTCAAGTTGTGAAGATCTTCAGGCGCAGCCCTGGTCGCCTTTGCCAAATCCAATGCCAGCTATCCCTGCAAAAAATAGAGAAAATATTCATCATCATTTCAAAAATCAAAGGAAACAAAAAAAAACAGAGTTTATATTAAGAAGTGCAAAGTGCCAAAGTTCAAACATTAGCAAGTGGGTTATTTCAAATAAAAAATCAAAGCCCATTCCATAAAATATTATTTTGTGTCTTGATAAATCATGTCCATACCAAGAGTTATCAAAGACCCAAGAGAAAATCATGGAGGAAGCAAAATCCAGTCTTGGAAGGAAAACTGTGGTGAAGTTCAGAGTCGCGGCGCGTTGGGAGGTGGTCGCGGCGCATAGAAACGTTTTCCACCGTGAAAAATACAATGGTTGCAGCGCATACACCAGGCGCAGCGCACTGGGTTGTGCGCACGACGCACAGGGCCAACACACAAAAAATTTGCCACTGTTCCATAAATTCAAATCGACTCAATCTCCTATGCTCCGAGTAAGTGTGTGAGACTTTGAATTGCTATTAGCTTGTGTCTGGTGTTGCTTGAAAGAAGGAATATGAGAATTTGTAACGTCAAATTATAAACCCTCTCATTTGGTCAAAAACTGCTCCTTAGGGTTTGAATTTGAGTTTTGAAATTTGATTTTGGTGCCAAGTACTTCAAAGCCCATTCCCCACCTGTGGTTCCTTTCCCCGTCACTGTCACACTATCATTAATAGTCCCTCCCCTATTCCCTTATATCCCAAGTCATTTCCCATCCATAAAATCATTTCATTTCCCATTATTTTCATTTTCCCATTTCATTTGTAAAAAATTCCCAATACCCCCAAGTTCCCCAAACAATCAAGTGACTGTTATTACACTTTAAATTCACTTGAAAAAATTCCATCATTCTCACTGCCCTATTTCCCACAGTCCTTCATTTTACTTTGACACATTTGGCAATCAAGACAAAGACACCAAATTCTCATTTGCATCTCATACAAATCAACATATACTTGGCATAGACTTTGCAACACCATGGAGACAGACACTGATACATCATATGAACAAGACAACGATTCTACCACTGAGATACAAGCTCCGAGAAGGCCTTGTAAAGGTGGAAAACATGTGAGAGAAGAGCCCACCTCATTGACTCAATTGCAGGCTTGCCCACTTGCCATTGCATGTTTTCGAGAGCACTCATGCTATCAGTACTGTGAGATGATTGCTCGGATTCAGCATATCAGGAGTTGGCTCGTTTGTTTGTTTTACATTTGCATGATGGTCAGGTAACTCTTGCTGGTGTAAATTTCACCTTGACACAGGAAGCCATTTCTCAAGCAACAGGAATACCAAATGTAGGTGAAGAGTGGAACACGAGATAGCAGGTGGACAGAGTGCATTATGAACCATACATTAGGCCTAGCTATGTGAGACAACTCAACAGGGTATTCCCATTCCAGTTTCTGAAGGAATCCTATGCGCCTTTGATGAGACTCATTATCAGATACTTCAGTTGTGAGGGCCGGTTTTCACGCCTTTATGCCTACCACATCAGGTTATTGATGCATTTCACGAGAGTGAGGATGATGAACATACCTTATTTCATGTGCCGCAACATCGAGCGAATGACTACTCTTGTGCAGAAGAAGACTTCCGAGCAGCAGTACAAAAATATTTATCACTATGCACTCATCAAGATCGTTGTTGTACATCATCTTGGATTGCAGGGCATTGCATGGGAAGATTTCATTTCCCGTTGTTGGGTGTGGAGCCTGATTATCTTGTTTACTTTGTATCACAGCATTGGACCCATGTACCTTAAAAGGGGCGGCAATGCTGCCCGTAATTAATCGCTGCCGTGGGGATTCAGGGGGGGGCGACAGCGCTTTTCGGAGCCCCCCCCTGGAGGGGTTTTTCAGGGGCAGTGTCCCCAAAGCTAAAAACATATGTAAAATTTCCTTGCAAAAGTATAGTAATTTCTAGTCAAGCTGGGCCGTTCATTAGGCAAATGATCTGATGGTAGAAGTTATGTTTAGATTAGGGTTTTTTGCCCTAGAAGGCAACCCCTCGTTTTTATGAGGGCATTGTATTGCGGCTGTGTATGGTATATGTGTATTATCGGAACAAGAAATAGAGAGGGAGACTGTGAGAAAGAATAGAGGATATTACAGCTGATCTGCTGTAAGTTTTGTCTTTTCATTTTGTTGGATAATAGAAAGGAAGGACTCATTGTTCGGGGTGGACATAGCCCAAACTGGGTGAACCACGTATATCTGTGTCTCTTTGGTTTTATGTGTTTTTGTGTGCTTGTATTTTCCGCATATTTTATGTGTTTCATTGCTCCATAATATATAATTTTCTAACCACTGGTGTCAGAGCCGAAGGTATATTTGGCTGATAAACTCGCAGGAAAGAAGGGTTCCTGGTTCGAGTGGGAGCAATGGCGGAAGATGGTAAGTTTAGTGTCGAGAAATTTAATGGCCAATACTTTCTATTGTAAAAGATGCAGATGGAAGATTATCTATATCAGAAATATCTGTACCTACCATTGAGCGGAAAAACAAAGAATCCGACGGCCATGACAGACGCGGAATGGAACATTCTCGATAGAAAGGCACTCGAAACAGTAAGGTTGTGTCTTGCGGTGTCAGTCGCCTTCAATATTTCGAAGGAAACAACAACAGAGGGTTTGATGCAGACGTTGGCGAAACTATATGAAAAACCCTCAGCCTCAAACAAGGTATTTCTTATGAAACGACTATTTAATATGAAGATGTTGGAAGGTGGATCTGTTGCAGAAAATTTAAATGAATTTAATACAGTTACCAGTCAGTTAAGTTCTGTAGGGGTAAACTTTGATGATGAAGTTAGAGCTTTGTTATTCTTGTGCTCATTACCATAAATTTGAAATGGTTTAGTTATGGCCATGATTAACTCTGTCTCTGGATCTAGTACTTTAAATTTTGATGATTTTGTTGGTGCTCTCCTTAGTGAGGAAATGCGACGGAAAAGCTCCGGTGAGACATCAGGTAATGCTTTGAGTGCAGAGTGTAGGGGAAGAAGAATGGAAAGAGGAAAGAGCTCGGGATATCACAGTAAATCAAGGAAAGGCAGATCCAAGTCCAGATCAGGAATAGTGTGCTATAATTGCAGAAAGAAAGGACACCTAAAGAAATACTATAGATCTCGGAAGGGAAAATAAGGAGACACACAACAAGAAAACAATCATGAAGCAAATGTGACAGGTGATGTGTTACAAGATGCTTTGATTATTTCTTTCGAAAATGTTACTGATTCTTGGGTTGTAGATTCAGGGGCTTCATTCCATGCCACACCTGATAAGAAATATTTTCATGACTATGTTCAAGGAGATTTTGGACAAGTTCGTTTGGGTGATGATAAACCCTGTAAAATTGTTGGAATAGGTAAAGTTCTTGTAAAACAATAGAATGGAAACCAATGGCTACTAAAGGAGGTAAGGCATGTTCCAGATCTGAAGAAAAATATGATTTCAACAGGGCAGTTAGGCGGTGAAGGTTGTGTGACAACTTTCACGGATAAAACTTGGAAGGTCACCAAAGGAGCCCTGGTAATAGCAAAAGGTGAAAAGGTTGGTACATTGTATTTATGCAATGGTATTTCTAACTCTGTTAATGCTTTAACTTCCAAAGGAGCAGATGCAGCATTATGGCATCATAGGCTCGGACACATGAGTGAGAAGTGGATGAAAATTCTCCACTCAAGATATTTGCTGCCAGGTTTGAAGAATGTTGATTTGGATTTCTGTGAGAATTGCATTTATGTAAAATAGAAGAGAGTCAGATTTCTCAGAGTTGGGAAAGAAAAGAAGAGCGAGAAATTGGAGCTTGTGCATGCATATGTATGGGGACTTGCTCAGGTATCATCTCTCGGTGGCTCTCATTATTATGTTACTTTTATTGATGATGCAACTAGAAAAAAATGGATTTATTGTATTCAGAATAAGTCTGATGTATTTGATACTTTCAAGAAATGGAAAGCTTTGGTTGAGATTGAGACAGGAAGAAGTTGAAGCGTCTCAGATCAGACAATGGAGGTGAATATTGCAAAAAAGAGTTTGATAGGTACTGTTCAGAGCATGGAATTTGCAGAGAGAAGACAGTTCCAAGAAGACCACAAGAAAATGGTGTGTCAGAAAGAATGAACAGAACAATCATGGAGCGTGCAAGGTGCATGAGATTGCATGCAGGATTGCCTTTACAATTTTGGGCAGATGATGTAGATAATGTTGTTTATCTAATAAACAGAGGGCCTTCAAGTTCCTTGGATGGTGGTATTACAGAGGAAGCATGGACATGTAAAAATGTAAACTACTCTTTTTTAAAGCCTTTTGGTTGTGAGGCCTTTGTCCATATTAATAAAGAAAATAGAACAAAGCTTGAGGCAAAATCAAAGAAATTTACCTTTATTGGATATGGTGCTAATGATTTTGGTTATCACTTCTATGATTATGAAAATCACAAAATCATTAGGAGCAGAGATGTAATATTCAATGAAAAGGTCTTGTATAAGAATCAGTTGCAGGAAAAGAAACAGGAAAAAGAAAGCAAGGAATACATGGTTCTTGATGAGATAACTGAAAAAGTAAAGGTGCCTGGAAATAATAATAATCAACAACCACAGCAGCAACAACCACCACAACAGCAACAGGCACCTCAAACACCTGAAAGTGGTGTTAGAAGATCTACCAGGATAAGTAGACCCCCTGAACGATACTCTCCTTCATTATATTATTTATTGTTGACTGATTCTGGTGAACCTGAATGTTATGAAAAAGCAATGCAGGATGCAAGCAGGAAGAAGTGGGAGCTAGCCATGGAAGAAGAGATGGACTCCTTAATGCATAACTAGACTTGGGACTTAGTCAGGTTTCCTACAGATAAAAATACATTGCAGAATAAATGGGTTTACAGGCTGAAGGAAGAAGATGGAGGAAAAAAGAGGTACAAAGATAGACTTGTGGTGAAGGGGTTTGCAGAGAAGAAAGGTATTGATTCTGATGAAATATTTTATCCTGTTGTTAAAATGAATTCAATCAGAACTATTTTAAGTCTTGTAGCAGCGGAAGATTTACATCTTGAACAGTTAGATGTAAAGACAACATTTCTCCATGGAGATTTGGAGGAAGAGATATACATGCAGCAACCAGAAGGATATGAGGTAAAATGGAAAGAAAAATTAGTGTGCAGGTTAAAGAAGAGTTTGTATGGTTTAAAACAGGCTCCAAGGTAGTGGTATCTAAAATTTGACAAGTTTATGTCTGAAAAAGGTTATACCAAATGTCACTCTGATCATTGTGTTTATCTAAAAAGGAAAAATGATGGCAGCTATATTATATTGTTATTGTATGTAGATGACATGCTTGTTTCAGGGTCTAATATGCAGGAAATAAATGTGCTCAAAAGAAAATTGGCAAATTCATTTGCAATGAAGGATTTGGGAGCTGCAAAAAAAATCCTTGGTATGAGGAAAAATCGCAAATTAACACTATCTCAGAATGAGTACATAGAAAAGGTGTTGAAAATATTTAATATGCACAATGAAAAACCAGTTAGTACACCTTTTGCTAGCCATTTCAAACTTAGTAAGGAGATGTGCCCAAAGACCCAAGAAGACATGGATTATATGTCTAAAGTTCCATATGCATCAGCAGTTGGAAGCTTAATGTATGCGATGGTCTGCACAAGGCCTGATATTGCACATGCAGTGGGAGTTGTAAGCAGGTACATGAATAATCCAGGAAAAGAACATTGGATGGCAGTAAAATGGATTCTCAAATATTTGAGAGGTACCACAAATCAAGCATTATGCTTTGGTGGTTCAAACATTGCTCTACAGGGATATGTTGATGCAGATATGGCAGGTGATAGAGATAACAGGAGGAGCACTACAGGATATGTATTTACTGTAGGTGGAACAGCTGTCAATTGGGTTTCAAAAATCCAAAGTGTTGTTGCACTTTCAACAACAGAAGCCGAGTATGTTGCTGCTACAGAGGCTAGTAAAGAAATGATTTGGTTACAAAGGTTTATGGGTGAATTGGGTAAGAAGCATGATATGGGCACATTATACAGTGATAGCCAAAGTGCCATTCATCTTGCAAAGAACTCAGCATTTCATTCGAGGACTAAACACATACATCTCAAGTACCATTTCATACGGTCAGTATTGGAAGATGGAGAGTTGAAGCTGGAAAAGATACACACTAGCCAGAATCCTGCAGATATGCTAACAAAAGTTGTAACTAGGGAGAAACTGAGAACATGCTCAGTTTCAATTGGTCTTCAAGGATGAAAATGAAGATGAGAAACAACCAGGTCCAAAGAGGAGTCATTGTCCAACAAATGAAGCAGCGGTGGAGTTGCTACAATCAGTCTCCAAGTGGGAGATTGTTGGGTGTGGAGCCTGATTATCTTGTTTACTTTGTATCACAACATTGGATCCCTGTACCTTAAAAGGGGTGGCAATGCCGCTCGTAATTAATCTCTGCCGTGGGGGGTCGAGGGGGGGGGGGGGGCGGTAGCGCTTTTCGCAGCCCCCCCTGGTGGGGGTTTTTTGGGGGCAACGCCCCCGAAGCTAAAAATAGATGTAAAATTTCCTTGTAAAGGTATAGTAATTTCTAGTCAATCTGGGCCGTTCATTAGGAAAATTAATAGATGGTAGAAGTTATGTTTAGATTAGGGTTTTTTTCCCTAGAAGAAAACCCCTTGCTTTTATGAGGGCATTGTATTGCGGTTGTGTATGGCATATGTGTATTCTCGGAACGAGAAATAGAGAGGGAGACTGTGAGAAAGAACAAAGGATATTACAGCTGATCTACTGTAGGTTTTGTATTTTCATTTTTCTGGATAATAGAAAGGAAGGACTGGCTATTCGGGGTGGACGTAGCCCAAACTGGGTGAACCACGTATATCTGTGTCTCTCTGGTTTTATGTGTTTTTGTGTGCTTGTATTTTCCGCATATTTTATGTGTTTCATTGCTCCATAATATATAATTTTCTAACACCCGTGATTTCTTCACAGCCCCTTAGCCTCCTCCAGAGATTGTCCATGATGCAGGTGAACCTTCACATCAGTTTGAAGGTCACGAGACGGAGCCTATCAATGTGCCAGTGTCTGTTACTTATCAGAGAGGCACCAGAGCATTATTCGCAACAGCTCGGTGAGTACTATCTCCACCCGAGGTGGAAGGGGTCTCATTGCTGTCATTAGCAGCACAGGTACAGGTACAGGACAGAGGTAAGAGGCCTATGCAGGATGAGGGCCCTTCAGGTGGCCAGGATACTGATTTCATATTGATTGATGAGGATTTGAGCTCTCCAAGCTCAAATTTGAGAGAGATCATTCAGGAGCAGAAGGCCGAGATCGACACATTGACCGACAAGTTTTAGAGAGCTCAATGGATCATAAACTATTTAGAGTAGTGGAACAAACAGTTGGAAGATCAGCAGACGATCATGGAGTTCCAAAACATCCGTGAGAATCGGCAGGATGCCTGAAGAATCCCAACAGAGATGACACCCATTGAGCGGGAGATTGAGGCTGATAGAGACACTTGGCTTGAGAGGGTCAACATTCATCTTGAGAAGTTGTTGGAGAAGTCCAACAAGGATAAGAACATGCTCAGATACATGAAGAACCATTATTGGGCACGCAATCATGTTTGCAAAGCGAGGATCAAAATCTTGAAGGCAAGGATAAGAAGGGCACTAAAGCGTCACAAAAGGCATGATCGGCTCAAAATTTTGGCTGAAGCTTCTTTGGCCCAGCATAGTGCTTGATGAGGGACATTCAGCCTAAATTTCAAGAAATTTTGGAAAAATTTTGTCAATTTTGAATTTTTGTGCCTAAAAACATATTTCCCTGCCCAACGCGTAGCGCCACTTGGCGCACACTTATAATTGGCAGCTCTTTAGGAGGAAAACTTTGCATTTCTAGATTTTTCATCAAAATGTATGCATGCTTATGGATTACCTAAGGATTTCATCAAGTTCTGGGTTGCCTAAAGGGTCAAAAACACCCTAAAAATGGCCTTTCTTCCACTTTTTGCACACACAGGAAGCAGTGCTGGGAGATTGAACTTTCAGAGGGGAAAATGGCAACCAAATCCAGAAATTCCACTTGGGGTGGAAAGTAGATAGGTAGGGCCTTCCAACGAGCTATCCTGAATTCAATTTGGACTTTGGGAAGGGCCTAAAAATCATCTCCAAACTTGTGTTACACATAGAGATTCCTGGCGCGATGCATTAGAGGAATTTTGGCCTATCTTTCACTCAGCAGCTCAGAATTTGGCCTAGTTTTGGCTAGTTTGACTTTTCCATGTAAATCTTGATGTAACTTGATGTAATTTCATGACCATGATGTAATTTTGGCACATTTTTACTCATTCTAGAAAATTCATTTACCAAAAGGTGAAATGTAAGTGAATGGATCAGTTTTCTAGCATATATTTGCAAGTTGTTTCATTACCTATTTTCTAGTTCCTAGTTTAGATATGGTTGAAACAGCTCCTATAATGATGAGCTCAACCCCTAGAGGCATGGGGAGGAGTTAGGCTTGTCTATATGATTTATTTTCTCAGTCATTTTTAGGGTTGGACACTTGGGATTGCTTGGCACTTCACTGTACATATAATCTCTGCAATTTTGGCAAAGGAACAGACCAGGGTTTGTAGCACTCTTTGGGATCCTTGTGGCTCTGTGTTTTGATGGTGTGTTTCTCTATGTAATTTTAAGTTCACTGATATTTATGTGTACCATTTTCCTTCTCCTTTCTTCTTAAAATTAAACAAATGAGTGTTAAACGTGGAATTCATTAGCTTGCTTTGCTCTGCTTTCAGTTTTATTTAATTTTACATGTTTTCATCTGTTTGAGGAGGACTCTTGAGACCCTCTTGCCCTCTTCAGCTCCTCACCGGTCTGATCCATCCATTCATTCAATCTAAAGCATCAAAAAAATTTCCTTCCTTGCCCCAATCAGAACTCTGCAAAAACTAGGCCTTATCCCTGCACCCAAAACTGCCTTTCCCTTTGATCCAACAAAAAAC
Source organism: Pinus albicaulis (assembly GCA_034641835.2). Taxonomy (NCBI): domain Eukaryota; kingdom Viridiplantae; phylum Streptophyta; class Pinopsida; order Pinales; family Pinaceae; genus Pinus; species Pinus albicaulis. Next base: position 234,337,843 of record CM076578.1, read on the forward strand.
CCCCAAAAACACAATCAAACTCCTTCACTTATATACCTAGCCTCAAATTAGCTTTTATTTCAAGTCATATCAAGCCCTATTGATTATTTTTGCTGCGATTGACCCGGAGAGAGCCCTCTCCTGTTCTGGTAGGGCTAGCTACCAGACTAAGTGTGGTTTGATGTTACCCTAAAATCTGCCTTCCTTCAGCCTGAGGTAGATTTAGGCAATAACAGCTTGCAGCTTAAAAAACTTTTTTTTATGAAAATTTTCAAAGTTTTTGATGGATTTGGGGGTTTCGGTAAAGTCTAAAAATGAGTTTTAGACTTTGTAAAAGGGATTTTCATGAAGGGAAGAAGAGGAATCATAAAAAATAGTGGAATTTCATGGGGGAAAAGGGGATAAAATGAAGGTTAGTTTTTGAGTGGAGGAGGGGGAAAAAGGGATTTTGCAGCAGTCTTTTTCCTTATGAAAATAGAAAATTTTCAGATTTTAAAATGGAAACAGCAGTGACGATTAACCAAAGGATAGAACATCTTTAGAAGACTTTAAGCACCAACAATTTTGGCAATAAAATTGTTTCTTAAAGGTTGTCCAAAATCATTTAGCCACCACTTGATATGAAAAAATTTTATAGGTGGCTAACAGTGGCTCCACTTGGGAATGGTGCCTTCTTGAAGGCATCAATAATTTCAGACTTGCATTCTCTGGAGGCTGATCAGTGCCTTATCCATTTGGATGCATCTTTCTTTACTTGGATGTTCTTCTTTTTCTCTGAGATTATTAGTAGCCATGAAAAATAATGGATTTTCATCAACACAAGCTTTCTACTTACCCAATCCTATTGATCTAACATTTTTTCTTCTTTAGAGTGCACTTGGATTGGCAAACTCTATTACAACATTTTATTCTTTTGAAAACAAGAAACTAATCTAATTCTACTTCTTATGTCTCCATGAACTCAGATTAAACAGTTGAGTTCATATGCTTCTCTACCTAATCTACTAATCTGTTAGGATTAAACAGTCTAACAGATTTTTATTCACTAATTTATAAAACAGAAATTTAAAAACATACAAGTCAGGATTGGACAGTCTAACTTGTTGTTGATCTATTGCATAAAACAACGAGCTACACATAGATATTATTTTGTAGAAAATTAAATCAAAATGGAAGGCTTAAGTTCTGAAAGTTCAAGCACTTCCTTCATCTTTTTTCAGCTCTGTTTTTATTTTTGTTTGAGTTGTTCTTTGCTTGTTCTCTGGTTCAGATTTTGAGCTAATCATAACTATTTTTACCTCTATTTTGACTTGGAATTTGAAACATAATAGAGTCATTCTTCTCTTTGAGAACTAAGGTTCGGATTTTGAGCATGTTTCAACCTTTAATTTCTAACCTAATCTACCTACTGATAAGACAAGATTAAGCTGTTTGGAAAATCAAATTCACTAACCTATCAGCAGTCAATTTAAAACTAATTATCCATGATTAGGCTGTATGGCTAACTAGAAGTGTGTTTGAGTAATGGCATTTGAGCTTGCACACTTTCATATTTTTCTTCTCTTTTTTGGTATGGAGATGTACCTTTATTGTTTTTACAATCTGCCCTCTTTTTTCTCTTTTACTGTTTTTGTATTTTTATTTTTCTAACTTTGAATGCAACGTTCAGACTTATGTTATTTACAATGAAAAATAAAATTCTTTAAAACTCATGATTCCTAGTAGAAGTATTGCTTTAGAATTTTTCCATTGATAAGACCTCCATACAGATCTTCTCCATTCAATTCTTTCAAGAAAAATTCATTGTGACCCCTCTCAGCATGAACAATATAGGGGCCTTTCCACAAGTTCTCAAACATGCCATGTTTTCCCTTCTCTTCTCTCCTTGAATCCCATTTAAGAACAAAATTTCCAACCTGGAAATTATTTTCCTTAGTCCTCTTATCAAATAGTTTCTTTACACTTTCTTGGACTAACTGTGTTCTTTCATATAATTCTTCTCTAGTCTACTGTAAATGGATGGTTTGGTTGATTCTCCTCTACATATCATTCTCTTAAACCTGCACTTCTTGAAGGAGATTCATGACTGGAACTCCTAATGAGGTGGGAAAAACTACATCCATGCCATAAACCAACTGATAGGGGGACATATTTATTGACTTCTTTATAGTTAACCTATCAGCCCATAAGGCATGAACCAACTTACTGCGCCATTACTTCTGATTCTTTTCCAACAGTTTTTTGATGATATTGATGAGGCTCTTGTTGGAAGATTCAGCTAATCCATTTCCTTGGCAATAGTAGGCAGTAGAATGGCCCAAGGTTATGTGGTATTTGTAACAGAAATAAACCATTTTCTTAGATTTAAAAGCAGCAACATTATCTGTTATGATTTTTCTAGGACAACCAAATCTAGATAGGATATTTGTTTCAAGGAACTTGATAATGACAGAGTCATTAGCATTTCTGGAGGGTATAGTTCTATCCACTTGGTAAAGAAGTCAGTGGCCGTGAGGATCCACTTATGTTGAGCTGAGGAAGATGGGTGAATTTCCCCAATGAAGTCTAAACCCCATTGTTGAAAAGGTGCCTCAACTCTAATAGGATGTAATGGTAAGGGAAGGAGTTTTCTTTTGCCATAAAAAATTTAACACTTATGGCAAGACATGAATAACTTTTGAGTATCTGGGAAAATGGTAGGCCAGTAGTGACCAGATCTAAGAATTTTGTTTGTTGTGGCCTTCCAATAGAGGTTTCCTCCACATTCTCTGTCATGCAACTCATGCATGATTTTTCCTGCATCATCTTCAAGTAAACATTTAAGCAAAATTCCAACAGCATTTTTCCAATATAATACCCCATCTAAGATGCAATAACTCAAAGCTTTTTGTTTCAAAAATATAGCTTTAGTTTTAGACAAAGAAGGAGGGGCATTCAAATATAAAAGCACATAAATAATGTCAGCATACCAAGGAGAATTCAGAAATGTCTCTTCAATGAAAGGAGCAGTAGATTCTTCTATTTCTTCCAACAAATCTACCATATTCATATCTCGTGCTTGGAAGTTAGACTTAACCATAAGTTTTGCTAATCCTTTCCCTTTAAATCGTTTGGTGGGCTTGATTTCTAAGTCATATTCAAGAATAGTTGCAATCCATTTCCTCATTTTACCATCAGGGTCCTGACTTAGAATGTCCTTGACAATAGTATGAAGAACAAAAGAAATTATGTGAGAGTGTAAAATATAGACTCTAAATTCCTTTAAAGCTTTCACTAATGCTAAGGCTTGCTTCTCCATGATGTTATATTTGAGAGGAGCATATCTTAAGGCCCTACTAAAGAAGGATATTGGTTGTTCTTGCCCCAAGTCATTCTTTTCAAGTAACACTGCAACTATTGTATGCTCAGATGCAAAAGAAAATATATAAAAGTCTTTGGTAAAATCTGGACTAATCCGGATTGGTGTTTGAGTAAGAGCTTGTTTGACCAATTCGAATGATTGTTTAGCTGGTAAAGTCCATTTTACACCTACATATTTCTTAAGCATGTTTGTAATGTTTTTAAATAGCTCAGCAAGATTGGGGATAAATCTCCTCAAAAAATTAATGTTTCCAATGAAAGACTGTAATTCTTTGAGGCTTCTTCGATGGATGATTCGTAATATGCCATCTATCCTTGTGGGGTCTATTTTTATTCCCTCTTCTAAAATTATATGGCCAATAAGTTTACCCTCTTGGAGACCAAAGAGTGTTTTCTTTGGATTCAATGACAAGCCAAATTTCCTACATTTCTCAAAAACTTTCCTCAAGTGAATCAAATGTTATTCATCAGTTTTTGAGAAAACGGTTATGTCATCAAGGTATAAATTATGATATAGCCAATATCTTCAGAGAAGGCTATGTCCATGGCCCTTTGGAAGGTGGCCCTTGCATTCATCAATCCGAAAGGAATTTTGACATACATAAAGGTGCCCCAAGGTGTGGTAAAAGCAGTTTTTATTTGATCACTTGGGAGCACTAACACCTGGTTGTAACCTGAGAACCCATCTAAGAGAGAAATCCTTTTTGACCCAACTACCCTTTGAAATATATGGTCCATCTTGGGTAAGGGGTAGTTGTCTTTTAGAGATGCTCTATTTAAATTTCTGAAGTCAATACAGAGCCGGAATTCGCCTGTCTTCTTTCTAACAGAAACTAAGTTTGATACCCATTCTGAATACCTAATTGGTAGTATGATCCCAACATCATGCATATTTTCAATTTCTGCCTTAACCAAAGGTAGTAAAACAGGGTTTATTGTCCTTAGCTTTTGTTTGAAAGGCTTTTTATTTTCTTTGAGAGGGATTTTGTGTTGAATGATGTTGGTATCATACGATTTCAGGTCCTCATACCCCCAAGAAAAAAAATATTTAAACTCTTTGAAAAGATCTATGTATTTAAATTTTATGTGAGATGGGAGAGTGCTGGATAGTTTAATCATTTTAGGTTCTTCTAGGCTACCTATGTTATGTTCTTCTACATTTTTTTCCATAGGCTCCATTCTCGGTTCTTTGGCTACATCGTTAAAATAAAAAAGGTGTTCTAAAGGTGTGAGACCTCTTGGGATTTTATCATTCTTGCATTGTAAAACTTCTAAGTCTTCTTGGTCTACGTTGTCAATTAACTCTGCTTCAAAAGGATTCTCATAATGATTTATATCAATAGAATATGTCGTTTCAACTTCTGGGATTTGTTCAATATACAAACAGTTTTCTTTATGGCTGGTTTCTGATATTGGTATGTCGAATTCATTTTTTGATTTTAAGAAATCATCTATGTGTTTGTCAGAATCAAACACTTGCCAGTGATCTTATTTATCAGGTACTACAGGCCTGTGTTTTACCTTAACACTAAGTTGTTCATTTATCTCAAGTATTTTTCAGTTGCTGGCATTAAACACGAGTTCATTTGCTAGATGATTTAGTTCTCTAGGAATGAAAACAAGTTCATATTTTTCAACGGTTTTCAATAAATCAAGGACAACGTTCCGATATTCCCTGAGCCTTGGATTTTTAGCTGAGTATTCTCCTTTGATTTCTCTTATGATAAGTTCAAAATCTCCCAAGATTGATATCTTTTGGGCTTCTAATTGTTTAATAAATTGTAAGCCTAGAAGAAGTGCTTCATAATCAACAATATTGTTAGTGCATGGGAAATCTAATTTATATGAAAAGCTCTAATTCGTATTTTGAATCCAAACACCTGCCCCTGCACTCGTTTTATTACAAGATCTATCAAAGTTTATTTTCCAAAGTATATTTGCTTCATTTTCATTTTCTTGTTGCTGTTGATTTTCGATGTTTTGTATTTTATTTGAGGGAAGTTCTGATTGTTCCGGTAAACTGGTGGGGTCTACGTTTTCATTTTCTTGTTGAGTAAGTTCATATTCATTTCACAAGATAAATGAATCTAAACTTGATTGAATATAATAGATTGGAGAGTTGTTTGGTTTGTCTATGTTTCTCACCATGTATTTCATGTGAGATTCTCTGTATAGTCTTCTATTTTGGTTAAAAACAAGGATGGTGGCATAAGACATGTCCATTTGAAGGCTTCCTTGAAGTTTGGCTCCCCATGATCTTGATAAGAGCATGCCATACTTAGGGGGAATGTCAGCTACAACTATGTCCATTACTAGACTCTTAGCAGGGATCGGAGCTAAGTTAACACATAAATATTTGATTAGACCCAAACATTTGACTCTGCTTGATTCAAAGCAATACAGATCTTTGTATCGTTTAGTAATTTCTAAGCCTAAGCTTTCCATTACTACCTTGGGCATTAGAATGTGTGAAGCTCCAGAATCCAACATGGCATTGTGTAAAATTTTCTCATGTATGTTCAAAATAACATAGAAGGGAGGGACAACCCCTTCTTGGTATTTCCCTTCAACTTCTAGACCAAACAACAACTCAGGTTTGTCATATATCAAGTTTAAGGTGTTAGGATCACTTCCTAGGTTCAAAGCTTTTAAAACTTGGTTTTTGTACACTTCTTGGGTTACTAGTTCAGCTAAGGGGATGGTAATTTTTATCTTAGCAATCTCTCCTGCAAGGCTGAAAGGAAAAATTGATTTGTTTGTATTTACATCTGTCTTTTCAATTGAATTCTTTTCAGCAGTTTTAATTTGTTGAACTTTGTTTGGACTGGTAATTGGGATTTTTTTATTAGGACCACTAGTTGAGGTGCTAGGAGTACTCTGTTCAACATTTGGCTGGATTTTTTTCTCATTGTTTAAATCTGGTTTTTTAGCCAAAGTCATGGGTTTTTCTGTTGTCTTCTTAGGCTAACTTTCTACGTTTTTCTTGATAGTAGTGCTAGTGTTCTTATCCTTTGAATTATCTACGTTCCCTTTTCTTCTAAGATCATATTGTCTGTGTACCTCCATGATTGCATTTTCAAACCCCAGTCTATAATCATCAAAATCTTCATAGGTGTTTGTACTTTTATCAGAGAAGAAACCTTGTTCTTCCTCAGTGAGGAAAACATCATCCCCACTTTCTGATCCAATCAGGTTCACATGAGCTTCTCCCAATCTTTCCATCTCCCTATCTTCCTCATATTGATTGACATAGTTTTGCTAGAAGGGACGTCTAACCTGTTGGTCACTTTCCTTTTGCTTATCTTGATTGTTTTCTCTTCTATAATTCTGATTTCTATTTCCATTTTGGTTATTCTAGGGTTCTCTTGGTGGCACTCTATCATTCAAGTTGATGTTTTCAAGCATCCTCTCCATCACCTTCACTAGGTTTTCAATTTTGGTGTCAGAAGTTGAGGTTGAGGGTAGTAGGTCATCTTTATAAGTTACCCTCTTCTCTAATCTCAACCTATTTCTTTTCTCAATTATGTTTGCTTCTATGCTTGCAGCTCCTTTCTGCATGTCTTCTAAGGTTAAGTAATCTCTCTCCCTTAACTGATAAGCCATTTCAACATCAAAGCCTTCAGGATACCTTACTAAGGCCATGCCTTGAGGAGGTTTCATGTGAGGTGGAATAGCATTGTAAACGCTATTGAACCTAGTGGAGTAGTCATGAACACTTTCCCCTTGATTTCTCTTGAGGCTGCTATATTCTGCTAGTATTTGGAGAGGATTCTTTTTGAGTTCCCATTTGTTGATGAATGTTTGATGCAAGGTAGGGAGATCATTTATGTTGTTAGGAGGTAGGTTTTTAAACCATTTCTTTACATCTCCTCATAAACTTTGGGTGAAGATCCTCATCTTCACAGTTTCTTATTCTATCTCCATGTAATCAAATGCATCTTCCATCCTATCTACATGATGTTGAGCTGTTGTGGAATGTGTTCCAGTGAAATGAGGGATTTTGGATTGGTAATCATTTGGTAAGGGAAGCAAAGGTTGTGGTAACACTAATGGGGCATACCATGTTGCCATGGCTGGAAATAAGGGTGGATTTACAAGGGTGAAAGTGGGCTGAACATGAGTGTTTTGCACAGTGGTAGTATGGATCGGAGTGGAAGAAACACTTGGGCCAACAAACTGATTTTGAGCAGACTTGTTATGAAAAAGGCTAAAGTGATGCAGAAGCTGGGAATCAGGAGGAGTGGAAGGTGAGGCTTCTCTATTGAAGCTTTGTTGCAAATCTGTAATGTCAAGATCAGTTTGGTTTAAATCACCTTGAGATCTAGTTATAAATATGTTCTTTGTATGATGTAAATCAAAGTGTAAATCCTCTAAGAGAACAAGGTTTTCAGGGACAGATTTTGTTCTTAAGAGGCTCCTATTAGCAGCTGATTCTCCAGATTTAGAAGTCTACCACAGAATTCTCTCTGGATTGTCAACGATTAAAGGGGGATTTGGGTTTGGATGGGATCTAGTGTTGATCCTATGTGAAGCTAGACTGTTTTTCAAAAATGAGAGAGGTTAAAGTTTTCAGAATTGTTTTTGGGAGTTTTTACCTCTCACGATGTCTTATCTAGTATGGGACTAGGCTTCTAAACTTCTTCAAGGCTAGTTAACATAGTCCTAAAGAGATCTAGGGACCTAGGTGAGTAATAGGCTTACTGGGGCTAATGGAGTCGCCAGGTGGAAACTATTTAGATTGTATGAAGGTAAAATATGGAATGGTTCCACCACCACATTTATTATGAAGCCAAACTGAAATGTTTTTGGGTTTGTCTGAGTTATTTCAGTCTTATAGGTTATGAGAGTGTCCTAAATCTGATTTAACACTTAGCTAAGGTGTCTAAACATACATAGTTCACTCTTATGGCTTGGTAACTAGTTCCTTCAAGGTTTGATAAGGTCTTACAAGAATCCTAAGTGTTACTTAGTTTGTCACCAATTCAATTAAGTCCTATTATGATTGCCATTTTTGTTAGGCAGTGCTTGAAGAAGGTTACTTATGTTATACTGTACAGGGAGTGTTTTGTTTTAAGGATTTTACCCAATGTCCCACTGTGATTTCCATTATGTTGGTGTGAGTGGTGGGATAAGTCCATAAGGTGTTCTTTATCAGGTTAAGGGCCTAAAGAGTTTTAAGAGGTGTTTTCAAACCACTGTATTCTCATTAGGTTCCATTGAGATCACCATTATGTTGGTATCTCGTGTTTTGATAGTTTGGCAAATAAAAAGACAAGGCAACATCAGAACCAATCTTTAGAGTTACAGGATCTAGTACTCCTTCTCTCAAAGAGGGATCTCTCAAATTATTATTTTTTGCAAAGGTTTATCTTGTGTGCTTTGAGTATTTGTTTTAGACTAGTTATTAAGTGCAAGTGTTTGTTTATTTGTTTGGTTGAATTGATACAACAGAACCTAAAAGGTCTAGGAAAGATAGATAGAAAGGGGAAATGTCAGTTTCATTGAGCAATGGAGTCAAAAAGAGGTAATGAAAAACTTATCAATGGATATGGGATATCAAAGGGAAAATCTAACTTGGTCGCAGGATCCTTTGGTTTTGGAATGAGATGGACATCAATGATTTAAAAAGAGAAATTTAATCCTCAACTAAGGGAATTTGAAAGAACAACTTGAAAAATAAAGAGATATTTGATAGACATGGCTAACCATGAATTCTACAAATCACACTTCAAGAAAATAATGACTTCAAAACAACTTTTAAAATGAAATCTAAGATTCGGGGAACACCCTATTTCCTCAAATATTTTATTTCAAATGACTTAGAAAACATAAAAGATTCACTGATAATTACGATCATAGAAGAGGGAACACATAAACACATCTATGATCACAAGTATAAATACCTTTAAGCCAACTGTTCAATAAAGGACAAGGGGCAAGATCAGAACAGACCTCCTTGGCTCACTATAAACAAAGAAACTTCAAAGGGAGACTTCAATAACAGTCTTTAAGTGGCAGCAAACAAGCAGGGAGAACCATAAATCATGCTGAAACCAACTATTCGAACTATTAAGGAAATAAACAAGCATGAGGACTAAAGAGAGAGATTAAAGACTCTAAAATAACTCAGCAGAAGAAAACATAAAACAATGAAGGATAAATAGGTCTAAGGTGCTTCCAAGAGTCATTTCTTAGCCTAAAACTTTCATCCTACTGTAGTAAGAATTTATGGAACAAAATGAAAATAGGGGAAAACATTAAACAGTTTAGAATACTTCACCAACATCCAAGCTCATGGATCCAATGATAGAGCCTTCTCAGGAACAAGCATGCAACAACGTCATCAGGGCTTCCAAGAATTCAATTTCTTCTTCGACTTCAACAAACTATGTATTATTTTAGAGATTTTCCGTATTACAACTAGTAATCAAACAACCAACGTTTACAATGGAGTCCTCAATAAGTTTTTATAGAGGAATGAGGAGGTCGAAAAAAGAGAAAAAATCTTCGTAGTTCAATTAATACAGTTAATGCTTCTCGGCCTTTGAGGGGCTTAAGGGAGAAGTCTACATATATTTTCTTGTATTAATTGGTTTACATTAAGTATTTCAGCTTGCTGGAAGCTTATGTTGACTTTAAGGCTCTATGTCATCTTTTGTAATAACTCTTCTGATAGTTTATATTATCTTCTTTGATTCGAAAATAATATTTAGCTGTAAGGGATAGATATGCTTTTTTTTTGTCATTACTCGGCTTTTGTTTGAATGCTGTGAAGGCACAGGTGGCAATCTGGTACCTGAGAGGAATCAATTTTCCTCTGACGAGGAAGTGGAGGCATCCTCTGTCTGATAAATATCCTTTATTTGTATTTAACTGTGTTTAATTCAACGGATAAGGCCTTTCATAATTTCCTTTTAGCCATAATCCATTAAACTGTATAATTAATGTTTAATCCTTCATTTCCGTTGTATCTGGGTCTTCGACATTGATAATCTTTGATTCGATTTAATCTCACTGTGTCTTGTTGATGTGCAGGTGTGTATAAGGTCCATATGGCATCAATGCCCATGAGTCATCGATGAAACGTGTAATTGAACTCTGTATATGGATTTCTTTAATTATGAATGAAAGTCTGGAGGATCGTCATCCTCAGCTTTTATTTTCTTTTAAAACATTTGAAAAAACCCTTTTAAATCCTGCAAAATACAAAAACAATTAAGAAATCCTGCATATTTGGTGAAAATTGCTTTGGAGGTTTCGGGTAGGAGCATAGCCATTGGATGGTAGCATCCTATGGTGGAGATTTTCACGTGGTGGTAAAAAGTAGAGCGGTGGGAGATTTTAAGTCAAAACCGTTGATCTATGATTGACCAAGAAGATCAACGGTCGATATTAGTAGTGAGTTAATAATGTGAAGGGGTCACATTATTTGTGACAATAGAAGAAAATATGAAGAAATAAGGTCAAAAACCCTTTGGTGAAGGAAAATGCAAAGGAATTGAACTTGGGGTTTCGGATATAACCTGGGCCGTCGGATGAGATCAGCCCAAGCGATCAACGGTGGAGATCACTCATTGAAATCATTTGGCGAGGTTGGAGGGTGATAGTGTAATGAGAAATTAGATCTGAGCCGTTGATCTACAAAGATCAACGGTGGGGGGAGAACGCGATGGATCATAGTGTAAATGGGAAAAGGCAGTTTTGGCTTGAAAAACCGGTGGTATCGCACGACAAAATGGGAGAAAAGTGGGTTTGCGTTTTTGAACGCAATATGCATCTAAGGCCACCATGTGTCTTTCCAAAATAGCTTATATCGCGTAATTTATGGAGATTAACTTTCACGTTTAAAGTTTACGTGATATGAGATACTGGTCATTAGATCTGGGGCCTCAGATCCAATGGTGGGGGAGTAAGCACGATATTGTACAGATGCACAATTCGAAGTGGCAAAGATGGTTTTGTTCTGAGCCGTTGATAAAAGACTGGATGGCTAAGATTAGATCTAGAGGGAGGCAGGACCCATAGGGGTCGGGATTGGCAGGGTTAATATGAGCCGTTGGATAGAACAGATCAACGGTCATGATTGAAATTGGGGGTTTAATGAGATAATACAAAGGCGGAGAAAGGCTTATTGAGGGCCGTCAATCTGTAGAGATC